>QLTV01001469.1:2012064-2045531 GCA_003457575.1 Thermophis baileyi
AGAAGTCATTAGGCTAGGGGCTCACATACTTTTTCCTCCCTGCACTGTGAATGTTTACATGTTATGTTCAATTAAACCATGGCAACATCTAATGTTTGTGTAGTATTATTTTAAGCAGACTGTGTTTTTCTATTGTTGTGACTTAGATGACGTTCAGAGCACATTTTATGTCCAATTCATGCAAAACTCCATGTAATCCCAAGGGGTTCACATACTTTTTCTTGCAACTGTAAAAGCTGTTTGTTGCAGCATTAATTCAACTTTTCCTGGTTTCTTTGGTAGACAGAATAATTGAGATTTACTTTAGAATTTTTACTCAATCATGTCTGGAATTTCCAACAAGCAAAGCAAACAAATGTAAAATGTCTATGCTAATTAAGGTATGCATTCCCCCCCCCCCCAAAAAAACCTATATAAAGGTTTGTATTTTATATGCTAGGAACAATGGCATCATTGCTTCTGAATTGTCCAAAACATGTTGGACTGTCTAAAATATACTGGGCTACTAAATAGTAAATGATTTCTTACTGGATCTGCTACACTGTATCTTCTTTTTAGTATTAGCTGACAGCCTCAAGGAGGATATGAAAGAAACTGGTTTCTCTTATTCTTTGCCTATCAGCAACTATAACTTAGAGCTACTTATTACTGTACCTTGAGTTTTTAGTTAAATATCATATCTAACACTTATTTGTCATAAATTTGTTTAGTTCTTTTTGAAAGGCATCTTATTAGTAAACGCAGTCTATGTCATAACAGTAAAATTTATGCTTTTATTTATATGCAAGAGAACTCTGTCTTAATCTACTACAAATCTAATTCATAGGTGATCCTGATTTAAAATGAGACTCTGCAGAAGGCCTAGCATATTTAAGGACCGCTCAAATCAACAAATACTAAATAATATTCCTACCCATCAAGAGGAAATCCACTGAACTTCAGGAACCTGATTCTGTACCTGCCAGTTCCAGGGAGATAACAAAGATGCTACGTAGAATGACCCATAAGGTTAATGTAGTCTGGCCTTTATTGTGAAATTTTTGACAAGTCCTGACCATGTCCCTAGTTTTTTATTGTCATTGATTAATTATACTCTTTGCCCTCGGAAGAACTTTAGCCTAACATAAATGGTCAAATAGAAAATAGAAGTTCTTGCCAACAGCACCACCTCTGGGTAAATATTAGGGATTGCATAAAAATGGAAAGAGTAGGAAAAACAAATGCTCTTTGTTCTAGGACTATAGCTTGATTCATACATAAAATTAAGACATATCGATGTCTGTTTTTTATTTAGCATTGCATTCAAACCTATCCATTAGGGATATGTGCAAAATACAATAAAACGGATTGTTCAAAAATCATACTCTTCATAGTGTTATGTGTGAATACTACAAAAAGCTCAGATTATGTATGGGCTGTTGGTTTGTCAATTTAAAGTGCACTGACGATGTTTCCTTGAATGGTGACAAAACGTTCGCAACCCAATTGCCAAGCTCAGAGCTCAAATCAACAGCCCAGCCACCAACCCGAGCTACTAATATTCAAGTGTACATGTCAGCTTAGATTATTTTGCTAAAACAATATAACTGTTCTAACAATACAACTGTTAGGAAAAGAAGAATTCAGAATATTACGATAGAGAACTAACATCATTTCCACATCCTACAAGCTACCCGCAAATACACCCAAATTTATCCCACCATGAGTGAATCTGTTTACTGACTTCTTATTTGTTGTGTGGACCACACAGCAACGCTGATCCTTTTCTAATGAAACACTGTAGACATCCTTAGGATATGGCAGGTTTCGGATCCGCCACTGGAAACTGCTTTTGGTGTCTTTTCGCATAAAGACAGGCTAAAGAAAAGAGAAATGGAATTCAGCCCAGTGCTGTTCAGTTCAACCAGACAGCAGCTGTAATAACTGTACTACAACAACATGAATAGGAATTGCCAAAATTATGCGTGCCAGTGCTGGATTCTTATCTCAATTGAAGCAACATTGGTGCCAGCATCTTTAAGTTCAATACCTTTCCCCATGAGCTTTTCTCAATTTATATAATACATTCTTTTGTGGGATACACTAAATGCATCCTAGATACACAAATTATGTTATAATACTGAGGAATGTGAAGGAAAGCGCTACTAGATTTTGGAAAAATATAGACTGAAGTAAAAGATGGTTAAGGAACAAAAGTAGTCTCTCACAAGAGGTGGGGGGAGTCCATTTCATAAAAGACTGCAATCAAGTAAAACCCCATTCAATAAATAATTACATTCAAGACACAGAACACCCTTCGTACAAATATATGGGATAATTCAGGTATTCGTACATACATGAAACATATATACTTCAACTGGATATTGAATGAAATGGAACTATTTTGTTCCAGATAGAAGGAAGAGTTGTACAAGGAGAAAGAAACCAAGAACCCACACTCTATGGCAGGGGTCCCCAAACTTGGCAACTTTAAGATTTGTGGACTTCAACTCCCAGAATTCTCCAGCCAGCTATGCTGGCTGGAGAATTCTGGGAGTTAAAGTCCACAAGTCTTAAAGTTGCCAAGTTTGAAGACCTTTGCTCTATGGCTTGATATACATACACATTTGACAAAACCATGAGAATTAGGTGATGGCACAAGGGATGGCACACTCTGCCAGCTGAGTAATGGCACAAGGGAAAAAACTGCCCCTGTATCTAGGCATGCAATACCATCCTGAGGGAAGGAGCTGAAATGGTTTGTGTCCAGGATGCAGATATTTTCTCAGCCCTCCTGATCTGGGCAATATACAGGTCTTCTATGGAAAGCAGGCTGGTTGCAATTATCCTTTGTGCAGTCTTGACTATGCTTTGGGACTCTGTACCTGTCCTGTTTGGTTGCTGAACCATACCAGACAGTTATAGACTCAATAATTCCTCTGTAAAACTGCACCAGCAGCTCCCGGGCAGTCTGAACTTTCTGAGTTTATGCAGGAAGAACATTTGAAAGAGATCCTAACTTTAAGGCAGAACCATAATACAGAGCATAAACGTTTTATAAAAATATTATTTAGCTCTTGGCATTTTTGGCTAAATCATAGCCTGTGTCATGGAATAAATCGACTGGAATTAAAGCACGCCTCCTCATTACAATTTAGGAAAGAGCTGAAAACATATTTACTACCCAAGGGCTTATAGTGTAACTGTTTTAGCTGATGTGTTTTATATGTGTTATGCTTTATACATGTTTTTATAGGTGCTTTATTGTACTTTGGAAGCTACCCAAATTGCCCAGAGCCATAAAAAGATTGGAAAGCATTTACATTCCCTAAAGCAATCTATATACCACACTAGTGTTTCTCAAACTCAGCAACTTTAAGATGTGTGGACTTCAACTCCCAGAATTCCCCAGCCACACATTTTTAAATTGCTGAGGTTGAGAAACACGACATGACACTATATCTGGAAACACACATGATTTAATGAATGGCTACCAATCTAGTTCTAAAGCAGAGTTACCCAACCCTTCCGGCTTTGCGGCCCGGCAGGGCGGGAGAGGGGATGGTTCCACCCGAGCGGCAGGCAAGCGCACAGCTCCATTTGTGTGAGCGGCGGCACGCGCACCCTCCGCTTGTGCAAATGGAGCATGCACACGCTTGCCTGCTGCTTTTAACTAGCTCAAATACACCCAGTGACCTTCCATGGCTAAGAATGGACTTGAACATAAGTCTCTCATAAAGGAGCCATATTAAACTTTTCATATTTACAAAAATGTCTCCACACAATGCTAATTCAGCTCTTTTTGACCATAGTGAGCTTTCAATTGTAATTCCTCTGTTTAAATAACATTGAAATTTAAAGTATGGTTGCTATCTCTTAGTTCAACTTTTGTCATAAAAATGTTGTGAGGAAAAATTGGAAGAAGCAAATGCTTCTTAAGTTGAGTTGAACTCCTTGTAGGAATGGCATGATAACACATTTAACAAATAAATCTTTATATATAGGAAAAAGACAGAGATAAAGTAGAAAGGAAGAGCATAATGGACATTTTTAATGTTCTGGATTATTCATGCAACTTGGTATAGAAAGAAAGCCTTACATACTATTTTCTAAATGAAAAAAAATCAAGGTAGAAAAATTGGATAAAGTATATTTTCTCTAATATCAAATGCTGAGGTTCAAATATTGTATTTACATTGGTATTGCTCTCCTTTATGAACTCACGGTCCAGTGCTCCTGCTGCAAGCAATGTGGGTTCTCCCACTTCAACCTCCCAATTGCCATGTGCACCCAGGGCATTCTTCTCTCTCCATTTTCTTACTGCACAGAAAGGACAAGGATAAAGAAAAAAATTAGATATTTATTTTTTCAGGAAAAAAATCTCAAATGGGATATTAAGAAATTAGCAGGTGATTGCTATACAACAAATTAAGTCAAATACTTTTGAATTCAATTTATTTTTAATTATGCCTCTTTCCTTTTGCAGAAACAGAATACAGGTGGGTTCTTGGGTTCTGATCACTCATTTAGTGACCATTCAAACTTGCAATTGAACAAGGGGGACTTATATGTCCTCAGAGTTTCAGCTGTGTGCAGCATCCTCACAGTCACACAATCACGATATGAGTGCTCAATGCCCAGCTCATGATTCCAATATTGCACTGAGCTGCAGTCACATGATCATACTTTCCAATGTTCCCTGCTGGTTTTCCACAAGCAAAATCAATGAGGAAGCTGGCAGGAAGTCAAAAATTGTGATCACATGAAATCCTTGTTAACTTCCTACACAGTCCTCACTTATCAACAGCAACGTGAACTGCTAGGACTCTCATTGATAAGCAACGCTATTATCCTATGACGTCACACTTTATCATCATGCCACTTAGCGGCAGCAGTTCTGGTTCAATTGCTGTTGTAACCCAAGGACTACTTGTAGACTTTTTTTTACATATTAATAACATGAACATGTATTAAAAGAACATTTAAGACTGCTGGCTTTGAGCTTCAGATTATGCAATTTATTAGCTTTGTCCTGATGGTTGTGCAGCATTTCAGACCCAAAAGCAAAAGTTTGCTTCAGAACACACAGCATCAGTCACACTCCCTCAGCCCAACCCATCTCACAGAGTTGTTGTAATGGGGAAAGTAGGAGGAGGAAGGAGTATTACGTAACATGTTTGCCAACTTGAGTTATTTATTTAAAAAATAACAGGTGGGATAAAAATAAATAAATAAATACATCTGCATGCAACTTGTTAAATCACATGAATCTTTTCCCTGGGATTCTGCCATAGTTAAATAGGGCAATTGCACTACTCTGGGAAAAGGCATAGTTGTTTTCAGGTGTCGTAGACAGGTGTTATACAAGCACATCAATGCATTCCAAAACCCTTTTTTTTCTTCAAATCCGAAACATTGCATAGCCTTAGTCACATAGGCCCAGAGAACCAAATCATCTGGGAAGTGAGGCTAATTGATCCAGGTTTCAGTCCTATAGATACCAACACACATTGATACTTTCCAGTTCAATTCATGCTCAAGCATTGGTTTTGGAAATGCTACTGCACAGTGTAAAAAACAGTTTAAAAGCAAACAACCTGATTAGTCTAACTTGTCCAAAACAAGGGGCAGTTGGAATTTCCTCTCCCTCCTCCTGGATAACAACAAGCCGGTTATTACAGTTATATTACAGGTAACTCTCACTTAACTACCATAAGTGGGCTGGCAACTCCATCGCTAAGCAACATGGTCATTAAGTGAAACATCCCATGACTGCTCAGCTTAGCTATGGCAGTCATGGCAACTCAGTTACTTTTATTCAATAAATCGCATGCGGTCATTAGAAGACCCACCCATATCCAAGCCATTCTTGGAAGAAGGTAAGGGACTGTCTCCACTTCAATTCCCCCCTCCCCATTCCCCTATCTTCTACCCATCTCTGCCCTGTGGGTCATCCACCTATCTGCTGCTATCAGCTGCCCTTACCACTTGGCTTGCTCGCTACTGTACTGCACAGGATTACTAGCTAGGGCAGTGATGGCGAACCTATGGCACATGTGCCACAGGTGGCACGCAGAGCCATATCGGAGGGCACGCAAGGCGTTGCCCTATGTCAGCTCCAGCGTGCATGTGCGTGCTGGCCAGCTGATTTTCGGCCTTGGGGAAGGCCGTTTTCACCTGAAGCCTCCGGAGTGCGAAAAACAGCCCAACGGGCAAACCGGAAGTCTATTTTTCCGAACTTCCGGTTTGCCCGTTGGGCCGTTTTTCGCCATCCCAGGCTTCAGTGAGGCCTGTCCGCATGCGCGGGGGCAGCGGGGGGTTGTGCACATGGTGCGCATGCGCAGGGGGCAGCACGGGGGTTGTGCGCATGCACGGGGGGGAGGGAATGGGTGTGGGTATGTGTGCGCGCGCTAGCGCGCGCACACACCCCCTTTTGGCACACAAACCAAAAAAGGTTCGCCATCACTGAACTAGGGTCTTCTTTTGCACTAGTGCAGCCATGTCTTTCTTTCAGTAAGGAGGATGCCCAAATAAGGCCCTGGCCATCACACAAAAGAAAGCCCTGGCTGGTGTGATAAAGAAGGACCTGGCCAGCATGTGAAAGAACAGTGCAAAAGAAGGACTTAGTTGTTAGTGGTGCACAGTGCCACATCACAACACACACCCGCCTGTTCTGTAGCTCTCATCCGCTGACCTGTGGGGTGTTTTCATGGCACCTCCCCTGCATGTGATGAGCCCACCAGATGGAGGCAGGCAAAGATGATGACAAAGGGCAGCTGGGGATGGGAGTAGGGCAGCAGGAGAATGGTCATAAATGCAGGCATGCTGAATTTTGTTCATGTGACCACAGCGGCACTGTGATGGCCTGAACTTCAAACTCTGGTCGTAAGTCCCTTTGTTCAACGCTATTGTAACTTAGAATAGTTGCTGAACAAATGGTTGTTAAGCAAGACTACTTATATACACCTGGGACAGAAAAGTACAATAAAGTTTGATTTCACTATAAATAGAGCCTGCATTTGATCTATAGCAGGTGGTCAAATTCTCTCAAAAAACCCCTATCACAGCATTGCACCCTTGACTCCCTGCTTGCATGTACTTGTACAGTTTTGTCAAGAGAAGCATGATAAAGCCATGCAGTCTCAGGAGCAATACCAATACAATGAGTGGATTTTTAGTTTCATCATATACTGTGGTATAACTGAGAAATCAATGCTTGGGGTTAATGCTGTGGATAAGGAAACAGATAAGGACATGTAGCCTAGCCCTGTAATCTCAAGAGGCAAGGCCAACATTGGCTTCACTGCCCTTTCCTAGTATGGATCTCTTTCATGGTAGAGTTTGCTTTACTAACCTGCAGAATGTGCAAGACTATTAAAGACAAAACCTGTATTTCGAATCTATCTGGACCATTCGCAGTTCCAATCTTTAACTAGAAGTAAGAAAAGTTGGTTGGCTTACAGAGTAGCTGGTGTGTTTTCAGGTCATACTCTTCTGCCATCTCCTTTCCATCCTCAAACAAGTAATGGATTTTTCGTTTACCTAAAGAGAGTACAGGATAGGTGAACCGAAAAAGGAGAAATAGGAGGAAATCCCACCCTACAGACAGAATATATGTCGTCCCCCCCCAATTTGGCCAGAGTGACTTTGAGAGACTCGCAGCTCTCTATCCATACTCCTCCTCTACTAAATGCACGTTTTGATGGAAATAAGCACCAATGTTAACGGGTTGATTTCCACATGCTCCCCACAGTGGTGAATACAGTTCAGTTAGAAATAAAACAGACTCGGGAATTTTTTCCATTACTTCTTTAAAAAAAAAACTTTAAAGAGATTTTAAAGTTGGATCTTCAGTCTATCCCTATTAGGTCTCCCCGGGGTCGGCGCACCCAAAAGCGAAGGCAACACAGGAGACTACAGCCTCCTCGCTCCTTGGAGACCGGAACTGCACGGCTTCTCCCACCTTAGAAAGCTCCCCAATTCCACCCGCTGCCCATTTGCCCGTGACCGGCGGGTCATTTCCCCAGATCGCCACTATCCCAGCCCCCGCCATCCCGTTACCATCGGCGAGCAGGGCGGTCTTGCGAGCCGCACGCAACCGCTCCAGCCAGCCGGTACCAGCCATATTGCGGCTCGGCTAGGCACGTTACCAAGGCAACGCCTCCTGGTCTTCCGGCCCTTCGGCCCTGACACGGAAGAAAACGCTGCGCGCGGGTCGCTCTTGCGTCACAGCGATACCGTCGGTAAGGGAACGTTGCCCTCCTCGGTATCGTTCTCCTCGGCCTCTCTTTGGACGTTGCGTAAGGGCTCCCCCCCCTTCTCCAGACAGAGGAGCAACGTAGGTGGATGGGTGGGTGTAAGACAGCGAGGCAGGGCGGCGCGGCGCCCCTCAGTCCCCTTGGAAGAGCGGCAGCGGGCTAGAGAAGCGCCGCGGTGTTTTGGCCATGGCTGTCTGGTCTGGAGCCTTTGGCTCGATCTCATCCCGCTTCCCAAATTCAGACGCTCTTAAACGGGTGGTCTTTGGACTGCGGTGAGCCGGACTCGGATTAGAACAGCGCTCCGAAGTGATGCAAAAAAGTTTCCTCTCTCCACTCCCTTTAGGGCGGAGTCCCACAATCTGCGTTGATTTCAAGGGCTATAATCCTTGGCTGGCATGTCGTGTAAACCAAAGTTTATGGGAAGTGCATCTGAGTAACGCTAAATTAAGACACTCCTGGGTGTACCCATGGGAGATTTACTTGTAGACACTTTTATTTTAAATCAAATTAATGCAGTGCTGATACTTTCTGCTTCAGCTCCTGATCAAATTGTCCATTACTTTTAATAAAAGGCTGTGCCATTTGGTTTAAAATGAAACTATCATAATACTTAAAAGTAACAATATTGATATTGTTATTACTATTTTTAGCTGCTATATTTTTCATCGGCAGTTTTGTCAGAGACTTTGATCACAGTTTCCTGGCTAGAGATTGCAGAATGCAAAAGTCCTACAAATTCAGATTCTCCAGTAAAGTATTTTCCAACTCTTTAATGGTGGTCTCTAATAGCATGGCTGTTCATTATCCTTTTAATGAAAGAAATTGAACATTGAATCTGGGATAGAAGAACCATAGCTTATAGTGTTTGAGCACATGCTTTGTGTTCAGCAAATCTTAGGTTCAGTCTCTGTGGTCTTTACTTTTACCAGGAAAACTTAGCCCAACAGTGTTGACACTACTGGACTAGTGATCTGACTCGTGGGTTCTGAATTCATAAAACATTTCCCAGCTTAATGCCCATATTTATGGATCATAAGTACCATACTGTCCTTGCTCCTCCTAATTTTAGGACTCTGTTCTTCTAAAGTAAGACCAGCGAGATATTTCAAGGAAAGTTACAATAAGAACTCTTTCATATATGATACCGTTCCTAAACAGGAAAACAATATACAGTTTATTACTTGTAATGTGGATATGATATACATTATAATATATATTACAGTACATTTAAGAATATTACAATTTTACTCTCAAGTAAAAAAAAAATTCTATATGCTATCCCAAGGAGATCTTGTAAAATCCCATGGTTTTCTGTAGCACCCATATGCAGATGACATTCAACACTGATTTTCCATCCCAGACCTATTCTCTCTCTATTTCCAATTGTCTCCCCAAATGTACCTGCTTATCTTCTCTAACCTTCAGCAAAATAACATTCCCAGTACTGCTAAAAAATATAAGCTGACAGTGGCAAAGAGATATAAGGAAATAGTTATATATAGTTACCAGATAGATAAATTATGAAATGCTAATTAGGCACGATGAAAAGGGTCATTTCTGTGACTGACTGAGTGGGATACGTACTAGAACTATTAATCTGTTCTAAAATGATGGAACATTGACAAAAGGATACCTATTAAGAATTACCTGTCATTAGAATATATTGTTATTTTTACTTTTCCTTCCTACATCTTCAGCAAATCTGCATTCTCCTATTAGGGAAGGAGACAACTATAGTTCATGGAACCTCAAGGAATTGTCAAAGCTTTCCCTAAACGAAAGAAGTTGAGAGATGAAGTACACACTGCACCTTTAAAGATTTGGAAAGAAGAAACCAAGAATCAGCAAGGTGAATTTTTTTCTTTTTGACTTTAGTCATGTGAAATTCTCATGGTGTGGCTTGCATTGCTGTTAATTCTTGTGGTTTAATTTTATGACAAATGGTTCCTTTTAGAGAAATGACTTTATCCTTAAAAAGTTCAATCTCTACAATGCAGTAATATAACAACATGACTATATGTTATAAAAGACTAACTTTTGTTATATTTCATTAAGTGATCAAATTTTCTTCACTCTGAAAATATTTGTAACCTAACCCTATCTTGCTGATCATCTTTATTTTTTACCAGGGTGGTTGGAGCCAATCACAGCTTATGTGTTGCAAGCAGGAATTGGCCAGGCCAGGGCTGAGATCTTCTGTAAGCAGATCATCCACAATGGAGGACACATCTGCAGCCAGTTCTCCCCAGATGTGACACATGTAATAGTAGATGAAGACATGGATTTTGATCGGGCTTTTCGGCTCCTCAAACTCAAAAAGTTACCTCAGGGATTACAACTAGTTAAGGCATCATGGCTGAGTTCTTGTATTACAGCACAGCAGATCTTGGACACTACTGACTATAGACTCATCGTCCCAGAGAAGTAGGTCTCTCTGTCTCTTAAATACTTTATCCAGTTTGAATGGGGAAGGTTTATGCAAAACTGATAATCGATCTTCAAAATGTAATAGAAAAAAGAACTTAATTCGATATTTTTAGTATAACCGTTGGCCAGATATCCTATTTTTTGATAAGGTGACTGAGAAAGTGGTGGCTTTGACGATTTGGATGATGATTTTCTGAAGTGATTTTACTGGATATTTCATCTGGGAAATGACACTGAACCTATTTTGGTTACTGTAGTAGATGAGCTAAGAAGGTAGTCTTCGACTTACAGTACTTCATTTAGTGACCATTTGAACTTACAATGGAACTGAATTTTTTTTTCACATTTACAACCATTGCAGCATCCCCATGGTCACATGATCAAAATTCAGATGCCTGGCAAGTGACTCATATTTATGACAGTTGCAGTATCCAGGGAAAAGGAAAGTCAATGGGGAAGCCAGATTCACTTAACAACTGCAATGATTCATTTAATAACTGTGGCAAGAAAGGTCGTAAAACGGGGAAAAAATCACTTAACAAATGTCTCACTTAGCAACAGAAATTTTGGGCTCAATTGAGGCCGTAAGTCAAGAACTACCTGTGTATGGGTGGAATGTAACTGCTATTTCTCTTGGACCTCTTGGTAGCTTCTACAGCATTGATCATGGTATCCTTCAGGTCAATGGGTTATATGGCAAGGTTGAGCCTTGGGAGCACTGTTTTGCAGTGATTCCAATTCTTCCTCTTAGAATTATCCCAGATGATGATGTGAGGACATTGCTGCTCAAATGTAGATCATTCACATACGGTGTTCCATGGGATTCTGTCTTCTCCTCTGTTGTTTAACATCTACACGAAAGCAGTCAGGGAGTTAAAAAAAAAAAAGCTGAAGTGGATATTTCAACAAGACAGCTGTCCAAAACATGCTCTGAATCAAATATGTCTTTCTTATTAAGTACAGATTTGATTTGTCTGTTGATTTGTTTGAAATGGGCTCCATATTCCACAAAGGTGAATATTATTGAATATGTGTGAGGAATCTCAAACATATTACCATGTGCAAGGAGATTAAGAATATTTCTGAACTAGAAGAAACTAGAACTAAAAGGAAGAATGGGAGAAAAATTCCCAAACAAGAATAAAACAGCTTACCTGTAGGAAAATATTTGGAAGCTATAATTTTGGCCAATGGAGATGATATAAAATATTGAAAGAAAGGACACCTAATTTTTTTTCCTTAGCCATATTCACTGTTTCCTTATTTTGAATCTATAAGTAACTGCACATAAATAATAAGTAAACATTCACATTTTCAGAAAAATATGTTCGACTTTTGTTACTTTATGAATTCATTGGATTTTTTTAATTTGACAGGAATGCCTAATTTTTTTCACTGAATTGTACCAATGTATGGTTGCAATGATGAACAGTGTGACATAGTTGAAAGAGAGGCCAATGGTATGTATAGGAGGCCAAAAAATACAGCAGAAACCTTAGAATTGGTTCTGTATAATTACAAATACCTAGCTGTGTGACTAATAGAATGTAAGTGCATATGATCATCTTTTCATTCCAGTATGTGCCTGTTTAATATAAACAGTAAACATTTGGAAATCAGGATAGATTCTTCACTAAAGCAAGCTTTGGGGAAAAAAATCACGTCTTTTGGAAGAATATATCTCAAATGAATTTCCTAGCCCTTTTTTAAATTGTTCTTCATCTGCCTTTAGTTAATAAGAGAAATTCCCCAAATTCAATTATTTGTTGTTTATTAATTCTTGGCAGATATCTGGATGAGACAGGCTTTTCAGTGGAACACTCACCATTACTGAATGAGGATAAGGTTCACCCCAAAGCAGAGAACACAGTTATGGAACTGAAAGAAGAATCAAACACTGAGATCAACTCTTTCTGTGAGACTGTACAGGTAGTCTTTGATTTACGACCAGTTGCGTAATAATTGTTTGAAGTTACGAAGGTTTTGGAAAGGGTGCTTTAAAGCACTTCTGGCCCTTGTAAAACGTTGTATGCCTCCTTTGCAGTCCCACAATCCTAATCTGGGTGCTGGGCAACCTATTTATACTTACCAAGTACACAGCAATTTTGTGAATACCATTTGTAATCTTCTACTGGTATGTATGAACTCTGTAGGCATGGGGCAGCAAGAAAAAAATCACAGAGCTAAAATCCTTTTCTCCCTGCCCCTCAGAGCTCCCCGGTGCTAAAATCCTTCTCTCCCTGTCTCTCCACTTGTTTCCTGGGAATCTGTGCAATTGCTTAATGACTGCACTGCGAGTGCCAGGATTGCGGTCATCGAGTGAAGTGGTTGTGTAGGGCATCTCACGCAACAACTACTTCATTCAGTGGCCGAAATTCTGGTCCCAATTTTGGTCATTAAATGAGGGCTACCTTTAAATTTCTAGGATCAACAGGAAGCTACACAGGTGAGCCTGATTATACATTTTTAGGCTAAGCCAGGGATTTTCTGTTGAAGTTAGCCAGTACCAAACTCTTACCTAAGGTTTGGAAACCCCTTACTATTTTTGATTGTGAAAACAAATTGCCTGATTTATACTTTTTTAAAAAAAATCCAAGTGTTTTTTTATTTATACATTTTAAAATTTAAATATTTAAATAAACAAACTTAATAAAAATCGAAGTATCCTTAGTAAACCTAGGCTCATAAAACATTTTATTTACATTTGTTTTTCAGAAAAATATAGGACAATAGAATAAAACAATATGTAGTAAATTATTTTTGTTATTATGCAACCCTCTGTTCAAAGTATTTTGGTGTACATTCTGCCTTTATTTTTTATTTTTTTGGCATTTACTTATTTATTTATGAAATTTATTTGCCACCCATCTCGTATCCAATGACTTTGGGTGGCTTACAACATAATTTCAGAATATTCTGGTTACATTTTGTACATTTCCTAAAGACTTTCATATAGTATCTGGACTTCACTGAATAAAAAGTAAAAACTATTGTTCAATATTTTTCTATTCTGAGCTGCCTAGTAGGGTACCCAAGATATCTCATATGGAATTTTGGTGCCTACTTACGGCTATAGAATGTAGAGGTGGCAAATACCTACTAACTGTATAACTTGGAACAAAATATTCATTATTACTTTTTACCGTGCTTTAAACATAGAACACATTTACTGTGACAATCAGTTGTATTTTGGTCATCCCAGATATTTTGCCATCTGTACTTCCTAATTCTTGATCACCATTACTAGGAACATAAATTGTAGATATGAAACTGCTAGTTCAATTGATATTTGCTTTGACTCTGGGTTTCTGTGATTATTTCTCATGGGTCTTAATTCTGCTCTGTATTTTATTTTTATTTCTTTAATATAATTTTTATTGAAGAAATTTTAACAAGATAAAAGCAATACAAATATTACAAAAGAAACAAAGAAAATGAAGAAGTGTGCCCCATACTTTACAATGTCTATATATTGTTGCAGAATGAGCTCATATTCTGTGATTGGATAAATGATCACTCAATTTCATTGCTCCCTCTTCTGCTTGTTCTGTGTATCTCAAAGAGGACGTTAGATGATGAAGAAATTGAAGAGGACAAAGCTGTTGTCACTCTGGAAGAACTGAAAGCGCTAAAGTCAGGCCAAGACCTGAACACTTTGTCAGAAGGCTCGTCAGCATGCCATTCCCCTGGCAAGTGGGTTTGTGCTCGGTCTTCTGAAAGCAAGAAAATTAATCATAATCAGTGCATTACAGAGAAGCTGGAAGTGCTGGCTAAAGCCTACTCTGTCCAAGGAGACAAGTGGAGGGGTCTAGGCTACACGAAAGCTATTAATGCACTCAAGAGTTATCATAAGCCTGTCACATCTTATCAGGTAAATGAGACAAAATGTACTAAGCATGTCTATTTTTCTGTTGTATATTTACTTTCTCCAAGGTATCTATACTTTTCTGTCTTAGTATTTTTTTTTCCTGCAGTAAAAGTTCCAATTTGTGTTGTTTTTAATGTTATATAGACAGGTAATTTCAAACAGCTGTGGCCTGTATCCTACTTACATATCCCTATTATTTCATCCTGCTGTTTGGAAAGTATTTTACTAATTCTACAATGTATGCAGAACCTTTTATCAAGATTATGCTGAACTTCTGATCTTTTGAAAAGAGTGCAGAGAAAGGCTGAAGCTGCCTTGAGATTCAGACAAAAGGTCTGTAGGCCAAAAGTAAAAGATACAAGGGGGTGTTTGTAATGCTTGCATAGTTTTCTAAATGCTAATCATAGTTTTTTTTTAGGATGGGGGTCTGTATTAGAAAGTTGGATGTGCACTAGGCATAATGAGAAACAGCATACCTAAAATACTCAGAGTAAATCAGTGTTTGAGCTTTGCTTTTAACTAGTTGCTGTTTCATTGTTCTCCTTTCAGGAAGCCTGTAAGATTCCCGGAATTGGAAAACAGATGGCAGAAAAGATCGTAGAAATCCTGGAGAGTGGGCACCTTCGAAAACTAGACCACATCAGTGACAGTGTCTCAGTGCTAGAACTATTTTCCAATATATGGGGAGCAGGAGTAAAGACTAGCCAGATGTGGTACCAGCAGGTAATTCTCTCTCGTCTATATAGCAATAATTCTGTGGTCATTGCCTTCTATTTGTTCATGTTATATCTTTGCTGCAAGGCATATGAGTTTATATTAGTATTGCTACTTTTTTAGTTATGATTTATTCGGGGGGGGGCTTCCTCTGGAGATTTTATACTGTCTATATTGGACACATAATGCTAGTGTCCTCTCTTCCTACCTTATAGTGTGTATAAATGTGTTAACTTTATTTGTATCAATCTTTTTTCCTTTATTACCTATAGCAGTGATGGCGAACCTTTTTTGGCTCGCGTGCCAAAAGGGTGTGCACGCTAGCGCGCACGTGCATGCCCACACCCATGCCCTCCCCCCATGCATGCGCACAACCCCTGCGCTGCCCCCCCGCACATGCGCACACAGCCCCCTGCTGCCCCCCGCTATGGCTCTGCGTGCCACCTGTGGCCCACGTGCCATAAACGGACTCCTGAAGCCCGGGGACGGAGAAAAACGGCCAACTGGGCCAACTGGAAGTGCGGAAACGAACGGCCCATTTGGCCGTTTTTCGCCATCCCCGGGCTTCAGGAGGCTTCCGGCCCAAAAGAAGGCCGAAAATCAGCTGGCGGGAGCTGATATAGGACAACGCCTCGCGTGCCCTCCAATATGGCTCCGCGTGCCACCTGTGGCACACGTGCCATAGGTTCGCCATCACGGATCTATAGCAACAGTTTATGTATTAATTGTCTTATCTTGCAAAAGGGCCAAATTCATACTGAATCACTATGGTGTTTTCCAGTAGCAACACTATGATTGTGTGTGTGTGTTTTGAATGAAAATGCTCGCATGTTTTGAGCTTCTGTTCATGAAAAAAATGTATGTGATTTGCAGGGGGAAATCAGGACAATATTACAAATAGCGCATCGTGTGTTGTCATTCCTATTACACCACATCAGTGGTGGGTTCTGGGTTCTATGATATCGCTTATTAAGGATTACTGAAAACAAAATTCCTCTAATTCTGTTATGTGTTCTGCCCAGGGTTTTCGCACTCTGGATGACATCCGCACTAGGGCCTCTCTCACCAGCCAGCAAACTATTGGCCTTAAGTATTATGAGGACTTCTTGGAACGCGTGCCACGGCAAGAAGCTGCTGAAATTGAACAGACTGTGAGTACCTTGTTGAAACTATAGCAAGATGTTGACAGAAGATCATAGGCTATTTTTCACCAGATTTTAATCGTAAGGCTATTCCGTCTTGGTTTTATTGACGACTCATATTTTTTCCACTTGGCAGTTTGCCAAATAAAACTCCCCAAAATATTTTCCAAAGGGATACCATATTAGAGGTACTTATATAGTTAAACACTAACATCTTTTCTATGTTGATTCCACCCATCTTCCAATCTTATTACTGGCATACCTATTTTGGGATGTTTGGGCAGCCCCCCCCCTTTGCTATTTGAAATGCTAAAACTGGGAGTCACCTTGTCCTGCAAAGAGCCAAGATACCACAGCAGGTATATATGCCTTGGATCAAGGGTTGAATGAAGGGACACTTCATTATGTAGAGTGTAGAGAGGAAGGAAGATGACTTTGATGAAAATATCAAGAACTATTATCAAGGCAAAATGAGGTGATTTTTTTTAAATCCAAAGAAACAAGATAACATTTGGAAGTGACTCAGGCAGGCACCTCATTGATTCATAGGAATGTAAAAAGGGAAAGGATGTACAACCCAGACTTGCAGGGCTCTGTTATTATAGCTAATCTCAGTAAAAGTAGTTTTAGCCTGCCCGTGGAGTTGATTTCCCAGTCTCGTCTTTATGCACCACCTAAGTTTTTATGACCTCATGTTCTTCACAACTGGAAAGCACTTTTTTTTTCTACTCTCAAATAGCACAGGCTGAGGAACACTGGCTTAGTTTACTTCCTTTTATATACTGGCCATCCAAGCCATGACTCTTAATGAAACTTCTTATTTGATGCAGTGTTCTCTCTCCATATTTGCTCAAAAGCAAAAGAACATGGCTCTAATCACATCCAAATTTCTGCCTATCAGAAATCAATTTCCCTTTTTAGGCACATTTACTGCAAAAATTGAAGATTTCCCTTTTCCAAAGTTGGAGTTCCTTACAATTGATTGAGAAAGAAATTCAAACTTCCATCCACGTTGATATATTTTTGTTTCTATGCTCTGCAAGCCTTTGTACCTGACCTAAAATCAATCTAGTTTACCAAAATCATTTCTGCTTTAATTTTCACTAATGAAGCCTTGATAAATTCCCAATATCTTATGCCAATCCTTCTCTAAATAACTCTCAGATAACTGGTAGGATGATTGACAAAAAACATCTGTGATTTTCCCTTGTTGCTCTCTTGGTAAGGAAAGAGTGCTTTGCACCCCTCTAGCCAAATGTCCCCCCCCCCCGTTTTATATGTTTGCTGTTTTATATGTTTGAGCTGGACCATACCTCAGGTTTATATATTAATGCAGCTCTTTAAATTCAGAGATCTAAGCCACATTAACAAAAACCCTTTTCATTGTTCTTCCTGTACAGTGGAATTGCCATGGCAGCACTGGGCAGCATGACGCTGTCACTCAGTCACAGTGCCTGCCCCTAAAGAATGCATAGTTGCCAGGTAGGGCATCACCCCTTACATAGGATTAAAGTTCTTTGGGGAGCCTCCGCCCTTGGGAATGGGCCTATTGTGGATTTGATGGGAATGGGCCTATTGTGGATTTGATGGGATTACCCTTCTCTTGCCTACCTCTGGGAAGAGACAAGAGAAAGAAGGGATTAGCTGCTGTCTGTCGAAGATCCAAGGTGCAGTATGGGGTTTGCTGCTTTCAAGAAAACTTAATTGGGGATGCAGAGGGGGCAGATCTGCATTAGAAAAGCCATGAAGGTGATTCCAAATGTTTCAGGGCAAAGGTTAATGGGTTTATTCCTCACTAATGAAGGATGATCCTGGAGACTGACAAGGGGCACTCATCCTCTAAACTGATTTCCCCCCCCCTTCCCCCTACTCCCTATGTTCTGAACCGGTAGCTATGTCTTTGTTTGTTAAAATGGATGATTGGCATCATAATACTGATAATCCTGCATACCGAAATCGCCTTCAAATGATGCTTTAATAAAGACAGTGTAGGAAAGGGGCTGACAGGGAACGTATCATTGGGCATACACTTATTGGATTGGGAGTTCCAGTTCTTGATATTTAAGTGCAGTTCTGAAAGAACGGTCAATTTCTTGTGATTAAGATTCCTATACATGATACTGAAGTAAGAGGTGCAGGTCTCAGGCAAGGATAAATCGAATCCTTTTCAATGTGGAGTCTTCTGTGGTTCTATATTCGAAGAAGAACAGATTAAATCTAATGGGATTTCCCTTTATTTCCATGATATTACTTTACCGTTCATTAGAAAATATTTGGGTTATGATGACACTTACTTTTCAGTTTGTTTTATTTCTCATGCATTCAAGCAAATGAGATGCTAGGCCATTGAATTACAGGTAGTCCTTGACTTACAACCATTTTTCAACAACTGTTTGAAGTTATGAGGGTGCTAAAAAAAAGTGACTTACTACTGGTTCCTGCACTTATCATCACATGTCCCCACAGTCATGTGATTACAATTTGGGCACTTGGCGACTGGCATGTATTTTCATTGGTTGCTGTGTCCTGGGGTCACATGATTGCCATTTTTGACCTTCCCAGATAGTTTCCAACAAGCAAAGTCATTGGGAGAATCCAAGTTCCTTTAACACTTGCTTAATGACTGCAGCAAAAAAAGTCATAAAATTGGCAGTGACTCCATTATTTCGCTTATTGAAACTCCTGTCCCAATTGTGGTTGTAAATTGAGGATTGAGGCGTCCTTGGTAGTCTCTGAGCTTGGTTATTTTCTAGTGATAGCTTGCAATGCTAGGTAGCATCACTATCACTGATGATGTTACCTAGTTTTGGTAATGAAATGTCTGGAAGAAAACAACCAAGCTCAGAGAGCACCAAGGACGCCTCATTTCAACCCTGAGCTACAGATACTCTCCTTTATAAGTCAAGAATTGCCCGTATTACAGTAAGTGATACTTGAGAGCAGTTAATTTCTCTGATCTGTCTCTTTAAGGTTAGAGAAGCAGCTCAGTCTATTATACCTGAACTAATGTGTATAGCATGTGGCTCTTTCCGGCGCGGAAAACCCACTTGTGCAGATGTGGATGTATTGGTGACTCATCCTGATGGACACTCCCACCAAGGAGTATTTAACAAACTGCTCAACATTCTTCATAAAAGTGGTATGAGAATATCAGCTGGTTCTGTGGTGGGGGTGGGAGTTCAGAATCATATTCCTGAATGTATCCACCTTGAGAACTATTTAAAGAAAACATAAGTAGGAATACAGAAGAGGCCTAGTTTTGTTGAGTTGATCTTGGCACTTTTTCCTAAAGCTGAATACTGTAGACCAGTAATTGCTGTTATACTGGGAAAAGCTTTTCATTTTTTTTTCTTGGACTTTTGGGGATTAGGACTGGGCTATGTATTGTTCTCTAAGGTAGTTTTTTTAACTTGTCCTTCATGTTTGGGGAACCTGTTCCTTTTCTTTTGCTTTTAGTTAATAGCAAATCATCATGAAAAGGCAGACCAGGTCACTGTGAACAGTGATGTCCTGGTGATGTCCTGTCCTCCAGGAATGTTCCTTCCAATTACATTGATCTGGCAGGACCTGAGACTGATATAAGTAAGAGGGTAGCTCCTAGTGTCAACTTACTTCTCAGTCCTTTGCAATAATATTACAGTATTTGTCTCACGTATTGTGCTTTCCGCTCAGGCTTTCTCACGGATGACTTGGTGAATCAGGAAGACAATGAAAGCCAGCAGAAGTACCTCGGAGTCTGCCGTTTGCCAGGCCGAGACAGGCACCACAGGCGCCTCGACATCATTGTGGTGCCCTACAGAGAGTTTGCCTGTGCTTTGTTGTACTTCACGGGCTCAGCCCACTTCAATCGCTCCATGCGAGCCCTGGCCAGGACTAAAGGCATGAGTCTGTCGGAGCATGCCCTCTGCAGTGGTGTAGTGCGAGGATCAGATGGCCTCAAAACTGGATCTGGGATTGTCCTGTCCACGCCTACTGAGAAGGATGTGTTTGCTCATCTGGGGTTGCCTTACCGGGAGCCATATGAGAGGGACTGGTAAAGGCAAGAAAAGAAGTAGCCCCAGTTAGCTTCAGGGAGATACGGGGACTTGCATGAGATTTTCAAACATTTACTGTATATCCTTTGCTTGTTTTCCTTGAGGCATATTTGCAAAGCAACGGACTTGGTGAACAGTTTATTGTTTTCCCCCATTGGCTGTGGAAATCCCAAGATTTTTAAAGTGTTTTATTAGTTTTGAAAGATTTCAGTGAGAGGAAAAAACTATGGACAAATCAACTCATTCAGTTATCAATTCCAAGAATGAGAGACTATGATTGTAAATCATTTTTGCACATTAAAAAACCAATTAATGTCTACTTAGGACAAATAGGAAATGTGCAAAATTTAACTAATTTTCAAGACATGAATTGCAGGGTTATCCTTACAGCATTTTGGTGATCTCTGGGAAAGGCCACTTCGGGCTAATTACACTCTCGACCTAATCCACCTCATAGGGCTGTTGTAGGAAAAATAGACAGGAGCTTAATGTACATCATCTTGAATTGTACAAAATAGAGATGGTGTGTAAAGCTAAAAATTTAAAAATTGCTGGGGCTGAAGGACAGAAGAGCTTCCTCTTTTTGTCACCAAGTTTGCTTTCTTGCAGGCTGCTAGAAATCTGATCATTTTCAGATGCTTGAAACTAGGCAGAGGTTTGCATGAAATTAGGCCAAGAATCATATATGGTTCTGGAGCTGCATTTGATCTATGGAAAAAGAAGGCGATTCATTATTTGCACTACATAATTCATTTCTTATTAATTACTGTAACTTATATTCTGTTTTAAGGAATATATTCAAATAGTAATAATATGATTGAAACAGATTTCTGTATTTGCAGAGTACATACTAATCATAAAGACTGATGCGATACCAGATGTTGGAACTTTGACCTCTAGAATTTCCTTGAGCTCAAAGAGGGAGATTAAATTAAGTGAAAACATTGCAGCAAGATAGGTTTTTACTTGTCTGCTTAGGTAAATTTTTAGCATCAAGAACAATGGCAGAAATTTACAGGTAGTCCTCTTAGCAATCACAATTGGGATTGGCAACTCAGTTGTTAAGCAGTCACCAAGTGAAATGACCTTATTTCAACTTTCCTTTGCTTTGTTGACCAAGGATTGGTTGCAAAGTTACTTTTTCATCACTGTCCTAACTTCAAACATTCACTGTACAAGGCAGTCACTAAATGTATTTTTCTCTGATTGTTAAACAAGGATAGGATAACTATCCTTTAAATTAGGTTTCCTAAATTCTCTGACAAACATTTGTTAATTATAGGTATGTAAATTAGCTGAGTGCTGGATCCCCCTCCCAAGAAAGGCTATCCAGAAAAACATAGAACTATGGTTTTTATAAAGGTAAAACCTGTAATATGCCCTAAAAGTGCCTTCATTGCTTTATGGACTAAAAACTTGCTGTTTCCTTTCCCTTTTCTAATTTTTAATGGTATTACAGTTCTTCAATTCTTCTTTATGATTAGATAGAATGGAAACAGCTAAATAGGTGTTATCATGTGTAAAGACAAAGTCATAGTATTTTAGGAAACTGCACCATAGAATCAAATTATTTGTTTATCTTGCTGAATATTGTCTATTCTGAGTGACAGTAGCAATCCAAAATCTTGTGTGGCTGGTTTTTTCATCATATGCTGGTGGATGAAGGCTGACAACTATCTGAGTACAAAACAGGCTATTTCATTGAGTTGAGACCCCTCCCTAGTTTCCATTTTAGCTTGGACTATTTTAGCATAAGCTTGGACTAATTGTCTTTTCCAGTATCTTGCCATTCTGTTTTTATGATGTCCAGCCCAGAGGTGGGTTGCTCCCGGTTCGGACCGGTTCTTTAGAACCGGTAGTGGGAATTTCCCCCCGTTTGCCGAACCGGGAGCGATCGCCAGTTGGCCACGCCCATGAACTGGCTCTCTCGGCAGCAACATAGGCAGCGCCATTTTGTTTTTGGCTTCTGCGCACGCGCAGAAGCTGTTTTTTGCGCATGCGCAGAAGCTGGGTGTTTGGCACTGCGCATGCGCATGAGCAAGCGCCCACGCGGCACGGGAGGAAGCGAACCGGCAGCAAGGTAAGTTAGAACCCACCCCTGGTCCAGTCCTTCTCAAATAGTGGGGCACGCCCCCCGGGGGGGGCTCAGAGCGATGCCAGGGGGGACGTGTGACCCCGGGGAACAGTTTTCAACTTTTTTTTTCCACGAGGGGCGGCCACGCGGCGCGGGAGGAAGCAACCGGCAGTGAAGTAAGTTAGAACCCACCCCTGCCCTTTGCCGCTTCCCGTGCCCGGGTGGGGGAAAAACACCTTGGGGCGCCCTGATCCATCTTCCCCAACCGGGAGGCTCAGTGCTCTCGGAGGACGATGTTTTGCCCAGCCTGGAAGTTACTTCCGAAGCGTGGAGAGGCTTCGCTTTTTCTCCTCCCCAGTGAGCGAAAAGCTGGCAGGCCGGCAGGGTCCAGCCCACAAGCCCCCTCTGGCCCTGGCGCAGGAGCAGCCCTAGCCAAACAGCCGAGCTGCCCTCCGCGCACGAAGACGAACCGCCCCTTGCCTTGAACTCCTCACCGCTCCCACACTAACGCCCCGGCTGCCGCCGAGAAGAGAGAAAAAGAAAGAAAGAAAGAAAGAAAGAAAGAAAGAAAGAAAGAAAGAAAGAGGAAGGGAGTCAAGAAAGAAAAAAAGACAGAGAGAGAGAGGGAAGGGAAGGGAAGGGAAGGAGGAAAGGAGAAAGGAAAGGAAAGAAAGAACAGTTGTGGCGGAGAGTTGGGGGGCGCGAAATGTTTACTTCTTCCTGGGGGGGGGCGTAACAGAAAATAATTGAGAAGCACTGCTTTAGAGACTCCTAGAGAATTTCTTTGTGCTTAATTTAATGTTTTATGATAACTTATGATGATTTAATGATAAATGCACAAGGAGGCAGGGATTATCAACTAAAAGCTGCATGTTGACTATGAGTAAAGGATTTTGAAAAATGCAGGTGCAAAGAAGGGAAAGCTTAGAGAATGAGTGTGCAACGTTTTGGCTTGCCTGAGCTGCATTGAGTGAAGAGGAATCGTCTTGGGCCACATATACAATATATAATATAATAAATGTATATAAATCACATAATGATAAAAGTTTACAATCTTGTGGGGCCACTTTACTAGCTGTCTAGGGCCTCATGTGGCCTGCAGGCTGTGGATTGGATACACCTCACTTAGAGACTTGACAGGTGCATGCTGCTTGGTTTGGCAAAAAGACTGATAGGTACTTTGAGTTACCTGTAAAATACATCTTCTCAAGGTTAACCAAGAGACTCTTGGAAGATGAAAAACAAGAGATTTTATGCCACAGTTGCACTAATTTCAATTACTATTTCTTTGCAACTGGATACTGTACGTGAACCAGTTGAGGACTGATGGTACCGATGATAATTGGAAAGGTAGCCTGCTTTTGAAGGGTTTGTTCTCTAAGTTGTAGTGATACTTTTTAGGAGATAACATCAGTTGAATGTGTTGGTTATTGTGTGAATTGAAAGAAAATTCTTGACCCACTCAAAGGTAAGACTAGATGATCTTATTGAAGGTAATGATTTTTCTCTCTCTCTACCTTCTCTCTTGATCTGAGTTCAGAAGGAATAACTCTTGTTCTACCTTTTGTGCTGGTGACAGGGAGCCACAATTCACACCCAGGTACTAACAATAGCTCTAAATCATCAAAGCTTCTAAACTCCCACAGTGAATGATTTTTACAAATAACTGGAATCAGCAGTTGGGCAACCAGGTGGTGAGTCAAATGAAGGGTTGGGGTCAGTGGCCTGCTTATAGCTTTCGTAGAATTCAGTGAAGCCTCAGTCCTCAATTTTATGAGGGGTCTCAATTCAACTCTGATGGCTGCAATCCTCTTTTATAATGGATTCTTGTTGGCAAGAGATTTGACCTGGATTCTGTGAGAAAATTCACAGTGCTGGATCACAGATAGTTGTCAAGTAATTAGCCACTAGTTGCATTTTCACTGTACCATCAACTTTTTCTCCTTAAGTTGTAAACTCTGCTGTAGAATAGCCCCATTAGTTTTATCCCAAGAAGTATATGCGAGGCCTACATTTTAGGAATCAGGAGTTCAGATCTTCCACTTAACCATGAAACCCATTGAATAATTTTGTTCAATAACCACAGTCTCACTCAAAGCACCCAGGGTTGTTATGTGGCTCTTCTAATACTATAGTATCCTGCCTTGGGCAAGGTAATATGTATCAATAAAATTTTACATTTTATGTTTGACCTGTTGGGTCCCAGAAGGCTCCATTTCATTCCTTGTGCTGTTGAGTATTTATAGGAAAACCCGAGACGTTTTTCTGAGTTTTGCAGTGAGATGCCATCAGTACGGTCTCAGCCTCACTGCTCCTTGCCATCTCACTCCAAGGATTTAGCCAATTTTCTGAATTTGTTCACTTCACTGAATCATAAACTGACCAAACAGACTAAATTGGTCCAACTCACTAAGGCACAAAGAACAACACGGACAACCAGGGCTTGTGTAAATGCTGCCACTAGGTCTTTAACTCAGGGGTCTCCAACCTTGGCAACTTTAAGCCTGGCGGACTTCAACTCCCAGAATTCCCCAGCCAGCAAAGCAAAGCTGGCTGGGGAATTCTGGGAGTTGAAGTCCTCCAGGTTTAGAGTTGCCAAGGTTGGAGACCCCTGCTTTAACTAACCTAGTGAAACATTGCACAAATGCATCCAAGCACTGGTGCTGAGGAGAGAAGCAATGGTTCCATTGGAGAGGAAGAGAGGGGAGCATCTTTTTGTGTCTGGGAACAAGAAGGAAGTTGTTTTACCGGTAGGCTATTCTGCCATTGCTTTCACCCATAATCTTTAGAAAGAGAAATCCTTTGACACTTAATTTCCCTAAGCATTTTGTTGGTACAGGTTGTAGTTCAGTCTTTGGCATATAAGAAGAGCCTTATGAATTTTGTGTAGTGGTTAAGCATTAGGCTGGAAATCGGGGTATTATGAGTTCTAGTCTCACTTTAGTCATGAAGCCAATTGGGTGTCCTTGGCCAGTCACTCTCTTGCAGCTCTAGGAAGCAGGCAATGGCAAACCACTTCCAACATCTTAACAAGGAAACTGCAGGCAGTTGCCTGCAATTGCCAAGAGTCAACACTATTGAGGCACGTGTGTGCGCGCACACATACACACACACACACACACAAAGTCAAGTAAAGCAAGATTGGTGTAAGCTGCTTTAGAACTGGAAGTCTATACACCTCAGGCAGTCACTGAAACCTTTTTTGGAAACTTTCTGGCTCCCAAGATCATATTGCTGAAATTCTGTAGCAGTGTCGAGCAAAAGCAGCATCCTTTCTCATGAATTTTCAGTGGGGGAAAAAAAATTGGGATATTAAGTTTCAGCTGGTTTTTCAGTTAGATTAATTAAACATCCTTTAAAGTGGGAAATCTCCCGTCTGTTTTGAGATTGCTTTTAATAATAAAGTGGAATAGAAATTTTATAAAAAATTCCCAAAAGAGAAAAATTGCTCACTCACTCCCCCCCCTCCTTACACTTATTTAGTACACTGACATTAGGCAAGCTGTGATTTAAATATTTCTAACAACAAAATAACACCTAGAAAAAATATTGTTAGAATAATATCTTATTGAATAAGTGATTTGGGATTGATTGAGAACCAAGTACAGGATCCCAAAAATACTCCTCATACTCACCCATGAGATTCAGTTTGAACTGGGAGAATTGAAGTTCAGCACTCCAGTTCTCTAACTAGAAAACCGAAAGTATATTCTTTTTAAAACTTTACTAACACACACAAACAAATTAGGAAAAAATGCAACAACTCTTAAATTGGAGGAATGCTTTGTATTCTTATCCAGTTCCGATCATGAATGTTCTCTAAAGTGAGGGTGTCCTCTTGTGGTCTCTTATGGTATACCATTTTGACCAACCAAAAAAAAATGTAGTCCACTAATCATAAACTCTTTTCTCCAAGCGGGATCTAGTGGTTATTCTCATTAATGCGATTGTAAAGTTCCACTCTTGTGTAGCCAAAATTTTTTGTAAGATAATAATTCTTGTAGGAAATAGATAATATTGTTCATCAACTTACTGTTGTTGTCCTGTGACATTTTTTTCCCCAATGCCTTTACTTGTGTGAAGCTGCCAGTGGAATATTGAGATTTCAAACAAGGCATTTCAACTGGACTGGATCATCTTTTGATCTAGCTCTTTGCTGCAGTCTTCATGACTTGTGAGGGATATAAGAAATTTTAGAAGGCAAATGTGATGGTGAGCCAGTGAGTATTTTGAGACCTGAAAAGAAAGAAAGAAGGAATTACAGTGTAAAAGATTTCCCAATTGTATTTGGGATTTTCGACTTTAGAGCTGTTTTACAATTTCCGTACTCTTGTGCTTTTAAATGAATGGATATCAACTTCTGTTAGATATTTTTGATTGTTACATTATCTAACATGTTTCATGCTGCTGTTTTGATTCATTATATTTCATATTTGTTCAAAGACATTATATTGCAAATCAGTATAAAACATTTTAAATAAATATAAAAATAGTCCTATGGTCAAAGCCAGAAATATTTTTCTGTATTTTTTACAAGTGGTAGAAATATTAAAGCTGTTTTCTTTTTTCAGATTCAAAGAATGTTCAGACACATCATTCTAAGCAGTGCTAAGCAGCACTGTGTAAGGATTTCTTTTTCTTCATTAATTATGATTTTTGAATGATAAAAGAAGCAATGTAAAACAAAAGAAATTAAAAATGGAATCTGTATCTGTAAAATTTTGTATTTAAATCAAAGTCATACAGTTAAAGCCTGGCCACTTTTATAGATTATTTTAAACTATAAATCTAATTGTCATGTAAGTCATTTTTATTCTTTCTAACCCAATTGAAAGTTGGAAAGAAATTATATAAGAGGTCTTAGGATTTTGTCTGACTATCATAAGAATAATTCTTTGAAAACAGAATGGAACAAAACCAAGCTTGGTGTAGAGACAGAAGCCAAGTAGAATATTAATATAAAAATCTGGGCCAGAGATTGTAAGGGGTGGGGGCGAAATCCAGAAAATTTTCCCCAATGCATCCTTATTGGAAAGCAATTGGTTAGTGGCTCAGAATGTAGCCAATTGCTCTGCTTTAAGCTCTTCTTCCTGGTCACATGACCCGGAGTGGAAGCACCCTAAGACCGTGATCGCAAACCTATGGCACGCGTGCCAGAGGTGGAACGGAGCGCCCTCTGTGATGGCACACGAGCTGTTGCCCCAGTTCAGGTCTGACACGCATGCACGCGCGCTCCCGCTGGCCAGCTGGCCTTTGGGTCTCTGCGCGCAGTGGCCGTGTGTGCAGCGGGAGCGCGTGTGCATGCGGGGGTTGCACGTGCATGTGGGGGTGCATGTGGGGTTGCCTGTGCATGCGTGGGGTGGGGGGTCATGCATGCATGCATGGGGCTGCAGGGAGGCCGGCTAGGCCCAAAACAGGGGGCAGGGAGTGCGGCGTGTCCCCCCACAGCCCATTTTTGGTCCCAGGAGGCTGTAGGGAGGCCTGATAGGCCGAAAACGGGGAGGCAGGAGGGTTGTGCGCATGCGCACGGGGGGGGAGGGCAGGGGGTCACATGCGCATGCGTGGGGGTGGGGCACATGCGCAGGGGGGCGCATTGCATTTGGGGGGTCAGCGCGCGCACGCTTTGGGCTCTCGGTCCGGAAAAGGTTAGCCATCGCTGCCCTAAGGGGTTGGAAAGAATTCCAGGGGCTTTGTCGAAATTATTGTAACTGATTGACCTTATTGTATTGTTATTATCCACGGTTCCATCAAAATTCATTTAACTTTTGTATTTGTTAAATTGTCCTGTGGTGAGCTGTTCTGCAAAGAGTTGGCCAGAGCAAGTTGGACGCAGTGACTTGGCCACAACATTCTGTACATACCAGTAGCTACATCCATGTTTTCTTGGCAACAATATGGAAGCGTTTTGATGTTGCCCTGTTCTGGTAATTTTTCCCCCCAAGGTCCCACTCTGTTCTACAAGTCTGGGATTTCTTATAGTCTTCAGCTAGTTTCTAACTAGGTCTGACCTTGCTTAGCTTTTTAAAGATTTGTGTCAGTTATTTCTTAATAGCCAATCTTTGAGCATCTTGAAGAGGTTTCAGAATGTATATTTTTCAATATCCTTTTAATGAATACTTTCATCCTCTATGGTTTCATCTTCTGAAATTAAATAGCACTATGATTAATAAATTGCAGTTTTCAGAATATGTAAATGTTTAACTAGACAGTACTTATTTGTGTAGAAACCACTTTTCTTAATAAGTTCAACAGTGCATCTTCTAGAGAGAATGAAAACAAATCAAATACTAAAACTACAGCTAAAGATTTAGTTATAGGCAAATATGCTATTAAATCAAATATACTCTTGCATATACTGTACATGATATGGAAATATCCCAAAGTCCTCTTGGATATGAAAGGATCTACAATTATAAAAAATTCTATGCCAGTGAAAGCTGTGTTCTGTAACCTACATTAAAAATGTGTGATCAAAATTTTCCATTGTTGGTGGGTTGTTGGGTTTTTTTGGGTTTTTTTTTTTCAAAATTTCAATTTTTAAAAATGTTTTTGCACAATTAGTTCTGACTTTTATAGACAAGAAAAGGTACAAAAAAAAAGTTCCTTAAGTTCTGATGTACTGTTCTTCATCACTAAATGGTTTATTCAACCCTTGCATTTCATTCGGCATTTCATCAGATAATCCCCATGACTTTTCAAGCATATTTTCACATCTATAAAGATTTAAATCACTTGAGATTCTACAAAAAATCATGGTCATGAGGCACATGCTTTTGTCCAGATTTCCAAAGAATTCTGGTGAAGTTCTTATGGAATAATCCATACTTTGGAGTTTTAGTGGTCCATTCTTGAGAGCACTTCCTTCCCAGAGAAAAAGAAAATCCACAACATCTCTAAGATGTACTCAGTAATGCTTTAATACTTGAGGTTTCCTAAATTTGTATTGCTGCTGCATAAATCATTGTCCTGTCTTTTCCTTTGCCACTGTACCTATGTTTACCCTTATTCTCCTTGGATACTGCTTATAAATACTTTAATCAATCTTTGTTCACAATAAATAGGCCTTTCAGTTTTTTCCTTGTCTTGTATTCCATTTTACCTCTGAATAATTTATAAAATGTCTATAGCTATTCACAACATAGCTATCGAAGCTCAGTGCTTCATTTCCCCCCCCCCTTTTCTTGGTGGTAAAAGCCATGGTCCTTACTGGAGAAGCGTATAATAAATATTTCCAGTGTAGACTCTAGTTCAGGGTTGTCAAATTCGCGGTGTCACGGTGGTGTCACGTGACGTATCGGGACTTTTTCCCCCTTCGCTAAACCGGGTGGGGTCGGAGCCAGCACGTGACGCATCCGGCCCGCGGGCCGCGAGTTTGACACCCCTGCTCTAGTTATACAGTTGTCCTGATATACTCACAAATTTTTAGAGGGGACACATTGCTACTTCATTAGAAACAGATGCTATCCATCTAAAAGCATCCACAGATTGTGAATTTTACTGCAAAGTAGGTAGCACTGCAGAAGCTGAGATTTTGAGCAATGAACTCTTGGATTATATAAAAGGTTCCTGAGGATCGACTTTTGAAAAGGATAAAGATAGTAGGCAGATAAGACTCACAGGTTGGGCTCTTTGCCTCTGCCCCTGTATGGACAGGTACATATGGAGGAGGGTGGCTGGGTAATGTGGCAGGCATGGGCCAATGGTCAATCCAGGAGTTGTGGATGGGTTTGGCTTATAGCAGCCCTGGAAATCTCCCCAGTGTCTAGTTTCCACCTACGAGTGGCTCTGAACCGTATCATGCATATCTCGATACCATTATTGAAAGCTTTTCATTGTTAAAAAAAAAAATCCAGTGCGGAAGAGTAGGTAGAAAATTGGGTGGAAGTTCTGCCCGTGGCTCACAGATCTTTGGAGTTAACAACAGACTCAAGCTATCATTTGTGAGGGAAGGAGAGGGGGGGAGAGAGAGTGCATTCAGAAATTAAGATAGGTTAAGGAGCTCATTACAAGGACTCGGATGCTGGGCTGTTCTTTTTTCTGGGAAGCTCCTACTCCTGCTTATAGACTGCAAGTCTGATGATCCTGAAAATTAAAATTCAGCTAAATGTTGCAACAGATTAATGGGAGAGGAAACCAAATGAAATGTGATTTGGGGCTTCCTGGGGTGGATTAACAATTCTCAGGGCTCTTAGCCCTAAAGAACACTGATGCTCTTTTTTCTTTATGTATCCATCAGTAGAATTAGCAATATGCTTACACTCTATTACTCTTACATTAACTGGGTATCTATATGTAGATATAATGTATATGTACATAAATACGTACCATAAGGTTGTATCTTCTACATTATTAGTGAAATATTTCCTCTTCCCTCTCTCTCTCTCTTTTTTTGCTAGTTACTTCTTCTAAAACCCAGAAGTTCAGTGGCTTCTTTGGGGTCTTGTTAATATGCGCAGCAGGCATCTCTTATATTATTATGGTTGATTATACAGTCACCATATGTTTAGATCGGATTTGGCATTTTTGTCGTCCTATCAAGTCCTTCCCAAGAACTTGGGATAGGCAGATGTTATTTATTATTATTTTTGGTTACACAATCAATCAGATGTTTAGATTAGATCTGATATTTTTATCCACCTATTGAGTCTTCCCAAGGACCTTGGATAAGCAGATGTTTGATGGTGTTAAAGTTATCATAAAAGGATGTAAGCTATTGCAAGTAAAACTGCCCTTTTCAATTGACTAATGGTGATTTTACCTTTACCAATGGTGCTCAAGTGGTGCTCCAGATGTTTTGGGATTGCACCCAAGGTGCCTCTTACTATTGGTACTATCTTTGCTTTCTTTTGCTCCATTCGTTCTACTTCGATTTGTAGCTTTTTGTAATCTGTGATTTTCTTCAATTCCTTCTCTTTTATTGTGCTTTCTCCAAGTACTGCAAATTTTATTATCCAGACTTTTTTTTTGTCTTTCTTGTCAACAATGATTAAGTCTGAGATGTTATGAGGCAGGTGCTTGTCTGTTTGACTTTTACAGTCCCAGAGTATTTTACCTTCTTCCCTTCTTTGTTTTCTATTTCTTTGTCTATTTTGTGGTCCCACCACTTCTTGCTTGCAGGCAAATAGTATTTCTTGCAGATATTCCAATTATCATTGTTGCTACTTTGTCATGCCATTGTTTGTAGTCAGTCTGTATGATCATCTTGCAGGAGCTAACTAGGTGGTTCAGTGTTTCTTCAGCTTCTTGGCAGTGGTGATATTTGCTGTCTGTTACTGTTTTATTTCTGGCTTTGTATGCATTTGTTCTTAAGGCTTGATCTTGTGCAGCCAGAATTAACCCCTCTGCCTATTTCTTCAACTTTCCTGCTCTTAGCCATTGCTAGGTCTTGTTATTACCGTATATACTTAGCCTGTAATTTTTTTAAGGTTTGGCCATGTAATACTTTGTCTTCCCATGTCTCTTTTCTGTTCTTCATTTGGTCTTTCCTCTAGGCCAGTTTGGTCTCTTCGGGACTCAGTAAGTCTTCCTGGTATACTAAGGTCAGTGCATCTTCTTCACTGTCCTTCAGATATTCTTCCAATGATCTATTTTTCCCGTGTTGATGGTAAAGGTGGCACATTTGTCCAGTCCAAATTCCATTGCAATATAGACAATATTGACCAACAGTTCCATTTCAAATGGTGTTTTTTCCATACAGCTTCAGATTGTCCATATAAAGAAGGTAGAATAGCCTGGCAGATGTTTTTGATGTTTGATAACCATGGCCTGGTTTATATAGTATTGTTGACAGAGGAATGGCAAGTAGTAATGTGATACTGATGTTTCTACTGAACCCTATTATTTATAGATACTTGATTATCCAGTCATGTGGCAGAGAATCAAATTTCTCCTTGTAATCAATCTAAATTGCATTCAGATTGGTCTTTCTTCTCTTGCAGTTATACAATAAGTATATTGTTGATAAGTAGGTAAAGTCTTGTAGTTGTCTGGTGCCACTCCTTTTGCTGGATCAGGTAGATTTTACCAGGTGTTAAGCAATCTTCAACCTCACTTTCTTGCATATTTTGTTAAGATGCTTGGCAATGAGTGGGTGTAGATCAGTCAAATGTTTCAATCAAATCCATGCAGTTCATCTTCACCTGGTGCTGACCATTTCTTGATTTTCCTTGCCCCTTTCTCCACTATTTTGGCTGTTATTACAAATTGTTTCATTTCAACTTGTTTTTTATTCTTATCTGTCTCCTTTATTCAAACTATATTTTTGTTGTATTTCTTTGGGTTGTGCCAAAACTGCCAAGAACTGCACTGTTTCTTCTTTATCAGGTGTAGGTGTTGACAGTTTCACTGCATTGTCTCCATTGATGAATTGGTAGAATACATTTCTGATTTGACTGAAATTGCAAAATGTGACACTATCTTTTTGCGATAGTGGCAAATATTTTTTTGGCTATGGTTGTTACTTGCTGCCTTATAATTTGCAGGGCTTTCTTAATCTTCCTTGTTTCTAGATGATATTTCTTGATCAGGTGTTATTTAGTCTTCTCGTTCTTCAGTTTCTTTCCTTTCATCTGTTCTAGCTTGCTTGCACTTGATCTTAACATCCTGATATTCTTTTCCAACCTTCCATCTTGGTGCTGCACTATATGGCTTTTTTTTCTTTCTTTCTTTCTTTCTTTCTTTCTTTCTTTCTTTCTTTCTTTCTTTCTTTCTTCTCTCTCTCTCTCTCTCTCTCTTTCTTTTCATCCAAGATATTCAATTATAACTGCAGCTATGCTGTACATTAGTTGGTTTGATTCTTGCAGTGAGCTGGTGCTTATATTTGATATTACAATACTGGCATTTTGTGCTAGCTGTTTCTTTGGAAAAAGCTTCAGTGCAGGCAACCTTGTTCTGACATGTTTATGTTGTTATTACCTGCCTTTTTGTCTGTCTGTCTGTCTGTCTGTCTGTCTGTCTGTCTGTCTGTCTGTC
>QLTV01001469.1:2045909-2063180 GCA_003457575.1 Thermophis baileyi
CCACTCCTGGGGGAAGGATATTGCAAAATCTCCATTCCCACCCCACTCCAGGGGAATAGCAATAGCACTTAGACTTATATACCGCTTTTTACAGTGCTTTACAGCACTCTCTAAGCGGTTCACAGAGTCAGCATATTGCCCCCAACAATCTGGGTCCTCATTTTACCCACCTTGGAAGGATGGAAGGCTGAGTCAACCTTGAGCCGGTGAGATTTGAACCGCTGAACTGCTGAACAGTCAGCTGAAGTAGCCTGCAGTACTGCACTCTAACCACTGCGCCACCTCGGCTCTGTGGCCAGCCAGAGGTGGAATTTGCCGGTTCTCCGAACTACTCAAAATTTCCGCTACCGGTTCTCCAGAACCTGTCAGAACCTGCTGGATTTCACCCCTGATCTATCTATCTCAGGGCATATATCTAATATATATCTAATATTCCTGCTGCCTATTTTCCACACCAACAACCCTGTGAAATGGGTTGGACTGAGAGTGCATGACTGGTTTAAAGTCATCCAGTCAGCTTTCCTTCCAAAGGGAGGCCTAGAACTCACAACCTCCTAGTTTCTAGGCGAGTACCTTCACCACTACACCAAATTGGCTCTCTAAGATAGGCATCCCTTCTTACAACTCTTCCATGTCTTTGCTGTTGTTTGGCCATGGTATTGCTGCCACAATCCTATTCCTTTATTCATCCAATAAGTCCATCTTGCACTGCACTTTCAGTGGACTGCAGTTCCTGTCCTCTTCAGCAGGGTTGTCAATTCCCTTTGAATGGAAAAGGAGAGTGGGGATCACAATCCAGGCTTTCCTCGTGTGTGGGGGAAACTGCAGTTCTCCTTCTAGCCAGCTGCAGGCCCTAGAGGGCCAGCCCATCGTTCTTCACAATGCCAAGAAGTGTTGGTGGTTCTGTAGCTCTGCTCTGTGTGTGGTGACAGTCGGATTTCCAGCAGCAGTAGAAGCCCAGATCATTCTGTTTTCAAACCGCACCGTTCACTGTGTATCCAAAGCCAGAGCTTCCCTGTAGCTAAATCCTCTCGCCAGAGCCGGACAGCCATCAATAGTGCTTGGTTAATTAATTTGATGGGAACAGCAGGGAGCGCCGTTTGCACTTAGTGAAGTTCCCAGAAACTTCCAAGCTCATCTCTGTAATTGGCCTCATAAATTTGAGGAAAGAGAGAGCTCAGCAAAGCACACGGGTAGGAGAAGGGGGAGCAGCATGCCGTAGCGGCCTTAGTTAATTTTATTGGAGAAATCCATCTTCCCTTCCCCTGCCGCTTCTTCTCCCTCCTGATTTGCCTAATCATGATAAACTCCCATTCATATGTGCACCTACTGCACAGCGATTCGCCACCTTAAAATATTGACTCATGAATATTAAGCACCCTCATTAACATGCAAAAACAGCGGATGCTATACCTTCTCTGTATCGGAGCACTTGTAATTAAAAACTGAGCCAGTATGGGGGCCTTTGATACAACAAACCGAGGGTAACTAGGACCATCCCTCCGGGAATAACACATTTCTCACCATGCCGCAGATATTCTCAAAAGCTTCACACAGCCAGGAGCAAAGCCTGAGTCCTTGAAACTGGGGTAATTAGCCTTTAGCTACATCCCTTGTGATATTATCATATCACTGCAGTATACGCATGTACTTTAAAAACTCTATTATGTGCATGAAAGACGTCTTTACAGGACAGTAAGAAAGTCGTTATGCTGTTGGAAGATGGTGCATACCAGAGGTGGGTTCCTCCCAGTTTGGACCAGTTCGCCCGAATCGGTAGCGACCCGCTGGTGACGTCACGATGACATCATGGATCCGGTTCGGTCAGTGCCGGTCCGTGGGCGCTGCCATCTTTTTTTATTATTATTATTTTTTTATTTTATTTTTTGAAAAAAAATTTGAATTTTTTTTTCTTCTGCGCATGCGCAGAAGCTGAGTTTCCGGCACTGCGCATGCATCACCATCTTGTTTTCGCCGTGTTTTTTATTTTTTCTTATTTTTTTGCCGGCCACGCGGCGTGGCCACGTAGCGCGGCCACGCGGCGCGGGAGGAAGTGAACCGGCAGTGAAGTAAGTTAGAACCTACCCCTGGTGCATACCTCACTTTGGAAAACCATGTTTCACCTAATATAACCTATTCTGTCTGGCACCAGGGTGAAACTGTCCAAATCTCAGGCTGATCTCTTGCCCTTTCCCTGATAGGACTACTTATAAACATGCACCCTATGGTCATTACCCATCAATCCCTGGGATGTATCGGTTTATGGGTTAAGATTAGAGTTGCCAGTTGGCCATTCATATCTTATGTTCCCTTCTCCAGCTACCTATTCCACAAACCTTTCCTTGTTTCTGGAAAAGTAGATGGGAACTAGAGAGCCAGTTACGACACCAGGCCAGTTCTCATCTTAGGCATAAAGCCAGCTGAGTGACTTTAGGCCAGTCATTCTCTCTTGAGCCCTAAGGAGGAGGCAATAGCTAATCACTTCTGAAAAACCTCGCCAACAAAACTGAAGGGACTTTTAGAGCCAGGAGTCAACAGTAGCTTGAAGAGACAAAAAACAAAAAAGAAACAAACTATGAGATGATGTTCAAATCCTTTTGCCTTAATTGTGGGATGCATATAAGCAAGTCAAAGTCTTACACAGCTTGCTTGGTCCAACAGTCAGCACAAGAATTTATGAAGAAACTTGCAAAGCCGTTCGCGCTGTCTAAGAAGCAGTAACTTGGGAGCTGTGGCTGGAGATTTGTTGTCTTAACAATTAAGGGGACTTGAGATTTTACCCCTGCAACCTTTTTAGCCACTTAACCTGACTTGACCTGGCCAGCAGTACCCAATAATTTCCCCCTCTCTTTCTTGTCTATCTGTTTTCCATTCTTGGCTCTGACAGCATGCCTACTTTATGATCAATGATTTTTCATTTGTTGGGAAAGTGGCACAATAACAGAGTTTACAGACTCGTTGCCTTGCTAGTCAAGCAAGACAATAACTCAGCATTTTGTCATCACAGGAAATGGGGCTGATGAAGGCTGCTGCAATATTTCTGATGGGTCCCCCGTCTCAAAGCAAATGTGTTACTAGGGTATCGTTCTCCTATTTAGGCCATGGCGCAATAATAAAGCTCAGCAGCTTAATGCATTTGCTGACTTTTGTATGATTATGCAGGTTTGTATACGCTCGTGTGTGAGTGTGTATGGACGCACACACTCTCATGTTTATATATGGAAGGATAGGCTGCTAGAAACAAAGGGTCTCAATAAAACAATATTCATTTTATTAATTCATTCAAAGTTTGTGGATATCAGCTCTGTCCCATTATTCCACTATATTTATTGCTGCTTATAAAAGTAACATTAAATCAAAGTGATTGAAAGAGAGATACCAAATGAAATCCAGTTATTTGATTCCTTGAAACAAATCATGAGTTGAATCAAACATAACTGCTATCCGTTGATTTAGGGCATCTTTCTTAATTTCATTTGTTCCTGAAAAAAAATATTGATTTAGATTTAGGAAGATTAAAGAGAAGATTAATTTCTATTGAAACGAAGGTATAATTCCTGGAACTCCAAAAGAGTATGTAGTGTAGATGTTAGTAGTCTTTTTATGGAGTTTTATGGCTAGAGATTTCTTTCAGTGAAGTCAAAAAAGTTATCCTTTTTGGTATTTTGTTTTTCAATTCTAGTATTATAGAAGATAGGGTATCAACAGTTATTTAAATGGAGAGAATGGGAGCAGAATTGTCAAACTTCCTTTTTTATTGGGGAGGTTGTTGGGACTTATTTTTAGTAAAAGGGTACTTTAAAAATAGCTAAAAATCATATCGCTTAGAATTGCAGTGGCATTTAAAAAAATTAAAAAATAAACAGAAAGGTATAGAAAACCATCATAAGGTGAGACACTTCTCCAAGAAATTTACTAAGGATTTGAGTAGGATAGACAATTGATACTATATTACTATATATATTGGTACTATATATTTATACTCTTGCATGAAAATCAATCCTTTGAATTTATTCTCATATGACTTACTCATTAATTTTGGGATTGAAATGAGTTTGGTTATTGTTTTGGATAGCGTGTATTGGAACCAACTAGAGTTCTCTGGATTTCTGAGAACCTCTAAGCAACCCTCGGCATCTTGGCAATGTGATTCTTTTAGGTCTCCATGGAATGAGGGACTTGGTTTCCAATGTGCTGGTTGTTTTTGGACAACCCCATGAAGTGGTGTTGGGCAACTGTTATTGCACCATACAGTTTTCAGCCTCAGCAATACACCAAGAGCCCATTTGTGCTATTTAGTACAGAAATGAAATTGTTTGTTTGTTATCTAAAGGTTTCATCTGAAATATTCTGTCTGGGTGTTTCTTAATGCTCATAAGGTAGTAAACAACCTAAATTGGTGTTTACAACTGGTAAAACAAACTCAGATCTAGACAAGATAAAGCCACTGTTGACTTGTGTGTCAGTGAGCTTAATGTTCTGAATGGGCTAGACCAGAAATCCCCAGTCATTGAGGGCATCTGGAATCTTGAAAGCATGATATGAGCTGCCCTTCATTAAAAAAAAAGTCTGCCATTACAACCTAGCCCAGTCATGGCTAACCTTTTTGTTGTGTGCCAAAAGCGTGCGCGCGACAGAGCGTGTGCGTGCTGACACCCATAATGCAATGCGGCCCCGCGCATGCGCACATGACCCCCACGCTTCCCCTGCCCCCCGTGCATGTGCACGCGCACGCCACGCTCCCCCCCATGCTTCCCCCTCCCCCCACGCATGCGCACATGACCCCCCCATGCCCCCTGCGCATGCACGCGCCACTCCCACCCCATTTTGGGCCTAATAGGCCTCCCTGCAGCTTCCTGGGACCAAAAATGGGCCGCGGGGGGAGCGTGCTGCACCCCCCGTGCTCCCCTCACCCTCCACGCATGCATGCGTGACCCCTGCCTCTGTACGCATGCACGCACAATGCCCCACACATGCGCCCCGCCCCCCGTGCATCCCAAAAATCAGCTGGCCGGCGGGAGGCGCACGCGCATGCATGGTGGAGCTGAGCTGGGCGACGGCTCGCGTGCCCGCAGAGTGGGCTCTGCATGCCAGCTGTGGCACGCGTGCTATAAGTTCGCCATCACGGGCCTAGCCAGTCACAAACATTACTAGATGGCATGCTCTTTAGTTTTCTAGGAGGCTTACTGTCAGGCCCAATGTACTTTTTCTTTTTGGGTACAGCCAAATACAGTCCTGAGCTGTAACAGCTCATCATTTTTAGTTTTCAAAGAACACCAGTGGTGCTTATCTTGGGAATAAAGATGATTCCCCCCCCCCCACAACACTAGTTTCCTGTATCAGCTTAGCAAATGAAAAGAATCTAAAACCAGAGGAGACAAGAAAACTGGGGTGAGGAAGGGGTGTCATCTATAAAAGCACATCAGTGCTCATGAAGACAACATTGAAGGCTGCATGTCTCATTTGCAATTTGGTAATAGCCCCACATCTCCTATATTTTTAAACAAAGATGGGAAAACATTTTTATCAGTTTTGTCTTGTTTTCTGGTAGGAGCCATTCCCAGAATTGTTGGACCTCATTTCTGACCTAATTATCAACATGTTGGTTGGAAATTGAGAATTGGAATATATGATAGCAAACTTATATCAAGGAGCATTAAAGGGAAGAGATTAAATTTAAAATGCAATGATATAATGTTATGGAATCAGACTGTTTCAGTATTTCAAGTACCTTATGATCCAACTCCAGCCCTAAAGTGACTTGGAGTGTTTACTACCTGGTTGTGTCCTGATGTGAACAACTTTTGCATTAGTCACTGCGTGTTTTTGTTGTTTGCAAAACTGACCCAACTGGTTTCTGCTAAGAATTTTACTTCAGGGAAGTTTGATGTACACTATTTACGCCAATTTGTGAATGTGGGGTGTACTCAGGCTTATACATATTTGACTGACTGCTGAAGTTTCTCTTCCATCTTACTCGTTTTCTTTTGAGTTCAGGAAGGGAGCAAAGCTTTAGACAAATGTTCCAGAAGCTGAGTGATTGGAGGGAGAGAAAACAAGTGTGCAATCAGTGTTGTTATATAGACATATCAGAATTTTTTTTTTTTAAAAAAATAGTATTTTGATATTTTGGAGCAAAAATAAAAACAAAATGTTCCTGGATAGATAGCAATAGCAATAGCAATAGCAATAGCAATAGCAATAGCAATAGCAATAGCAATAGCAATAGCAATAGCAATAGCAAAAGCAAAAGCAATAGCACTTCTGCTTCATAGTGCTTTACAGCCCTCTCTAAGCAGTTTACAGAGTTAGCATATTGCCCCCAACAATCTGGGTCCACATTTTACCCACCTCGGAAGGATGGAAGGCTGAGTCAACCTTGAGACTGGTGAGATTCGATCTGGCAAACTGTGTTGTGGCCCGCCGGCGACCCGTGCAGCTGGTTGCAGACTCCGACAGTGAAGAGGCTGTTGTGGTGATGCGCCGACGGCCTGTGCAGCTGGTACCCGAGTCGGACAGTGAGGAGATTGGTGTGGACTCGGTGCCAGAGGCAGAGATGCAGCCAGGGACAGAACAAACTGCTGGCAGCCGGTGATCAGCAGAAGTAGCCTGCAGTACTGCACTCTAACCACTGTGTCACCGCAGCAGATGAGAAGAGAAGGAGGGAGGCTGAGGACAACTAATTCAGTGGCTTCTTTCTTCTTCTACAAAAGATCATCAGCAGCAAATTCCCTCTTGGAAGGTTCCTGAAATTTATTTGTTTCTTTATTTTCTTTTGTTCCGTTTAATCATTTCTGATTCTTGGAGACTGCCTGGACAAGTCCCTGCAGTTTTCTTGGCAACGTTTTTCAGAAGTGGTTCGCTACTGCCTCCTTCCAGTTTCTATCTTGGTGCAGTAGCTACTATACCAAACTGGTCTCTTGTTTATTTACTTTTCTTTAAATAATACTTTGGCTTGCAATCATTTAGATCAGTGGTTCTCAACCTTCCTAATGCCGCGACCCACCCGCGACCCCTGCCCTGCCGCTGCAACCACCGCCCCGCCCCCTCCCCACACGCGATGAGGTGACAAAAGGGGCGTGGCACTAGGGGTGAAATGCTCCTGGTTCGGGCGTGCCTGCAGGTCGCCGGACAGCCGGTAGTGACGGAAGCGGGAGACTTCGCCCACCCGCTGGACCCCACCATTTGGCTTCTTTTACCCTCTGCGCATGCGCAAAGCATTCTGCGCATGCGCAGAGGGTAAAAGAACCCAAATGGCGGTGTCCGGGCAGGTGGGCGAAGTCTCCCGCTTCCGTCGCTACCAGCTTTCCGGCGACCCACAGGCACGGCCGAACCGGGAGCATTTCACCCCTGCTGATGGTGGCGCCAAGATGGCGGGCTAGCGCGCGCGGCGACCCCTGTGAAAGGGTCGTTCAACCCCCAAAGGGGTCACGACCCACAGGTTGAGAACCGCTGATTTAGATGAAATATATGGAAAGATGAAATATAAATAACAATTCATTCGTTAAACAATTCATTGCCGACTATAGTTCAGATGTGCAAGGGAGCAAAAGGAAACTGAACATTAAATTCTTCAGAAATCTGTTGTGTTTTTTTGGCTAAACAAAATGTTGCTATCGATACAGAAAACATCGACAAAAGGGAGATAAAACTTGGTCTGATGAATAAAAGGATTGCTGGGAATCAGGTGGTATAAAAATTTAATATATTATTATATATTTGCAAGTCATGGTATTGCATATTTTTTTCCAATTGTTTTTCCTCAATCCTAGCATCACCCAATACAGCCACATCAATGAACCAGACTTTCTTTTTTTCAATACAGTTATTTAAGGCATGTTATGAACAGGATACCATTTGTCTAGACCTTCAGGTTCCATAAGATCTTAACCTACTCATTTTACAAAACCTTCTCAACTTAAAGGTCCCAGTAGTTTTTACATTGGAATCCAAACCTCTAGAAAATCCATACCATAAGTCAAAGTCTTAATTATTATTATTGTATGGATTTTCTGTAAAATTCTAATGACAAATTTTGCATGTTACCAGGTTGTATCACTTATCACTATTACAAATACGTGTGAATAAATGAGACAAGAACAATTTGCTGGAGGATCCCAGAAACCCTTAAATACTGTTTTTGAAAGTATCCAACACTCTCTCTTTCATCCAACGTCTAGATGAATTGTAGACATATTGGCAGAATGAAAAAAGAAGCAAACCACACAGAAGTTCTTAGAGTATTATTCATGTAGAATCTCCAAAGCACAGCCAACTTTAGTTTATTAACCTCTAGACCGCTGACTAGTCTGTAAAAGGATAAGATCTGTCACTCAGCTAAAAGGAGATTTCTGCTCCTTCACCTCTACCCAGGGATGAATCTTACTATGCTCTGTAACCTTTCTTGGGGATTAAAACCAAATCCAAGATGATGCCAAAGAGAAATTTCTCGCAATTTGGTGTCCACCAGGGGGAAATAGAGGACAAGGCAATGCCTAGTCAGCACTATATCAGCAACTGGCTTCTCTCAACGTATCATGTTGCTTATTATAGAAGAACTGGAGCCCTTTTGATGAAAATCAGACTGCAACAGTCATATGCAAATTTATATTATTATCATCAGCAACATTATTTTGAATACTCCGTGTTTCAGCTCAGGAATATAAGACAAGAAAACATGAATAATTTAGCAAACTCAAGAATGAATCTGAGGTGGGGAAAATCAATGCCTAAAATCGGAGCTGCAAGAACAACTACCGTAGGTTTTGTTTTCTTCAGCCTGTTCTCATAATAGTTTATGGGTGTCTTCCATTGCTCTTGGGCCAATTTAGGAAATATAAGAGTGACTTTGATTCTTACCAACCTACTTCAAAGAGAACAAAAGTACCTTGCTCGTGTATGTAGCACAGTGAGCCAACAAGGAAAGGGAGGCCTCTCTCTTGTCTTTATTCAAAACAACATGTCTCTTCCTACATTATCTCTTCCTGCATGGTTCATACTTAATGCAGAGAATTGATATATGGTCATTATTTGCAGATGGTAGCAAAATTCAGTTTTGCAGACCTTCTACCAGCAGCATCTACAGTACAGTGAACTGCAATTACGGCAAAACAATCACACATGATGATATCATGTCAATGCCAGAACTATATATTCTTTTCTCCCACACCTGACACAAGTATATAAGTCACGGCATTTGTGTGATGATGTCCTCATGCCTATTTCGTTATTCCGCTCTCCATCCCCTCTCCCTAGGTCTTGATGTCTACTTCAGCTAATTAGCTAGTGTGACCCAAGATTTAACTGCATGGGTAAATCGGTGAGTTTGCATGGGTCACTTACATCAGGCTCTGTGACAAGCTGGCTGATAAATAAAACTCCTCCTCTCATTTTGTATTGATAGCTTTGCTGTAAGGACCAGGCAAGAGCAATAGAAAAGAACACATGGACCGCTAAATGTCTATTTATTTATATCTCGCCTTTATTATTTTTATAAATAACTCAAGGTGGTGAACATACTGTACCGAATACTCCCTCCTCCTACTGGCCCCACAACAACAGTCCTGTGAGGTGAGTTGGTCTGAGAGAAAGTGAGTGGCCCAAAGTCACCCAGCCACTTTTCATGCCTAAAGCGGGACTAGAACTCACTATCTCCTAGTTTCTAGCCCGGTGCCTTAACCACTAAACAAACTGGCTGAATGAATATGAAGGACAAGTGTTGCAAGAAAAATAACAAAAATAACAAATGATCACTGAAATAATACAGAATTGGTATAATAAACTCTATCCAGGTTTCTTTCTAACCACCCAACTGAGCAGGAGGCAGTTGATCCAAGGACATTACAGGTAGTCCTCGAGTTACGACCACAATTGAGCCCAAAATTTATGTTGCTAAGTGAAACATTTGTTATGTGAGTTTTGCCTCATTTTACGACTTTTCTCTCCAGAGTTGTTAGCAATAGCAATAGCACTTAGACTTATATACCGCTTTACAGTGCTTTACAGCCCTCTCTAAGTGGTTCACAGAGTTAGCATATTGCCCCCAACAATCTGGGTCCTCATTTTACCCACCTCGGAAGGATGGAAGGCTGAGTCAACCTTGAGCCGGTGAGATTTGAACCGCCGAACTGCAGCTAGCAGTCAGCTGAAGTAGCCTGCAGTGCTGCACTCTAACCACTGCGCCACCTCGGCTCAGCAAGTGAACCATTGCAGTAATTAAGTGAGTAACACAGTTGTTAAGTAAATCTGGCTTCCCCATTGACTTTACTTGTCAGAAGGTCCCAAAAGCTGATCACATGAGCCCAGGACCCTGCAGCTATCATAAATAGCTTGAGCCGAGGTGGCGCAGTGGTTAGAGTGCAGTACTGCAGGCTACTTCAGCTGACTGCTAGCTGCAGTTCGGCGGTTCAAATCTCACCGGCTCAAGGTTGACTCAGCCTTCCATCCTTCTGAGGTGGGTAAAATGAGGACCCAGATTGTTGGGGGCAATATGCTGACTCTGTGAACCGCTTAGAGAGGGCTGTAAAGCACTGTAAAGCGGTATATAAGTGCTATTGCTATTGCTAATATGAACCGGTTGCCAATCATCTGAATTTTGACCATGTGACCATGGAGACGCTGCAATGGTTGTAAGTGTGAAAAACGGTCATAAGTCACTTTTTCCAGTACCTTTGTAACTTTGAACGGTCACTAAATGAACTATTGTAAGTCGAGGACTACCTGTACTTGCCAATGTATTCTGCTCCATCCCCTCACTCAAGCTTAGGAAATATCTATGTTACAAACCATTTTGTAACTTGTTACAAAGAATTATGGAACTTACAGTTTGACAAGAAAGCTGCAAATTATTCATTAGGGAATGGAGGTTTCACTCACAGTTCTTCTCTTGGGAAGGAGAAATTATTGTTAAGGCAGCTTATTGCTGTCTTTTAGATGCATTTGGTATTTCTTGTTTCTTGTGCTCCATCTTAGAATTATAGCAGCTCTTTGTGGACAGGAGTGACTTCAGAAATAAGTAACAAGGATGCATTTGTATTTTATTAGGAACACTCTGTCACCTTTCATTGTTTCAAGGTTTAAAATGGAGCTGTGTGATCCACATAAACCTTCTTTTGAAGTTTTTCTCTCTCCACAGGACAGTTTTGAGCAATGTATCACCATCAACTTGCACACCTTTTGCACTGACAGTGAAGATGCGTCTTCAGGCATCCCCCATTTTGGCCTGCTTTACAAGTGACCTTCCTTCCCCACCTCCACATCTATTTCTCTGCAAACATATCACTGATTTAAGGAAGGTGCCAATCTACAGTGACCTTGTCTGTTGTGTAATAACCAAAGACAATTTGTGGGTCAATTGTATTAGGGTTAGTGAACGGGCAATGTATGAAAATAACTAAGATAGGTACACACTATACCAGTTTCCTCCGCTGTTGCTCTTCAGATATGAGCACTGCAACCCTCCCAGGCAATATCTGGAGCTGGAGAGGATGCAAAAAACATCCAGAGAGCACAAGGGTACAAAAGGGTGTCCTTCAGGAAAAGCTTTCCACTCCACTGATCTCAATGGCTTTGACTTTGTGCTAACAGAGTGCTCTACAGGACCATGGAAGGAGGCAGTGGGGACGGGAGGAGAGGGGAAGGTGTCAAATGATCTATTCCGTGACATATTTCCAGACATCATACAAACAAGTGCTATTCTTCAGCTTTCCAGGACTAAGATAATTGGATATGACTAGCAAGGCAAGAATATAAAAGGTGGATAAGGGTTATCACTTGAATTTCCTCCTTAAATATTCAAAGGCCATAAATATATAATTGCAAAAATTGTACTTTTGACAGTCTCATTTGTCCCTACATGAATTAGCAAGAAGGAACAATTGTAAGTGGATTTGTTAAATCTTGAAAGTTGATTTCTCATATTCTTGACCCATACTCCAATTGTTATTTTGCAGTATCATTTGGAAACTAATTTATATTAAAAACACAAAATACTGTACATCGAGATACATTCTTTAGAAATGAAGTCACAACTCTTAGTCTTACATGGAATAATTGAGGTGGGTTGCTTGTAGATTCCCCACCTTGTTCATCCCAAACCATTAACCTACTGTTGATGAGAACTGGTGTCCACCATCATCCAGAAAATATATTCTTACTGGAATCAAAATATGTTCATGCAGTGTAGCAATTCTTCATTTCATTGTTTTACCTACTTATACTAGCTGTAAGAGTCTGCATTGCACAATTGGGCTGAAATTATGAAAAAGCATTATTTAATAAGCATGGCAATAATACATGCAGAACGCTTGAAAATAGATGATATATTCAGGTTATTCTGTAATGCAATGGTAGACAAATGATGATAATAGCGAATAGGGAAACTGAGACATATGTAAAACAGCTTTTATGCATTCTTTATTTAGGGCAAAGTTAAGAAGGAAAGTGGAAATGGACACCAATGTGAACTCAGACACCTCTCTTGGTGACCATCAATCTCCATCATCTTTGATTTTTTTTAAAAAAAACAAGATTTTTTAAAATAACTAAAATGTAAAAAAGAAGCTGAGAGCTCTAACATCATATTTACTTGTAGGAATGCCTTGGAACGTCCACAAAATTCTCACTGGAATAGCAGAGAGCATCCTGGGAGTGAGTTCACTTTCAGGTAAATAGTTGGCTAGTTTCAGGCTATGGCCATCACTGAAGTCATCTGATGGACATGACAGCACATAACCTCACCATCCCTCAAATATATTATTGGCCCCCAAAGATTGTCCTGGCAATAAAACATAGGAAAAAGCAATTCGTTCTTTTAATTCATTCTTCTTTTTGTCTCCCCTTCCTCCATTGTCTCTTTGTCTTTTGTTCCTGAAGGTAGCCATGTGACGACATCTTAATAACATTATAGATTAGATCAGGGGTGTCAAACTCACGTCGTGGTGGTGGTGTCACGTGACATATCAGGACTTTTTTCCCTTTCGCTAAAATGGGTGTGGGCCAGGGGGTGACATTCAAATTTCCCCCCTACTGGTTCTGTGGGTGTGGTGGCTTCTAGCGTTCAACCTGGCTGCTTCTCGCCTCCTTCTCATGTTTGCTCTGTGTGTATGAGCCCAAGAAGGAGGAGAGAAGGAGTGAGTGGGAGGGGAGGGGCGGGGCGGGGCAAGTCAGTGGTGCAATTTACCGGTTCTCCGAACTGCGCATAATCGCTGCCGCCGGTTCTATAGGACCTGTCCGAACCTGCTGAATTTCACCCCTGGTGTGGGCGTGGCCAGAACGTGACGCATCCGGCCCGTGGGCCGGGAGTTTGACAGCCCTAGATTAAACATTGGGTTACTAATTAAGTCTACACAATACCTTCTATGATCTTTAGTATCACTCCTCATAAAGGTCCCTTAGAATTTGGAGTAAGACAAGATAATGGTGAGACAGAAATTTGATTTCCTCAAATTCCAAGTATAATTACATATTTCTTTCCTGACTTTTTACATTTTACTCATATATTGCTTTTCTTTCCAAGCCGAGCTCTTGAGCCAGTGAGGTACTGATGATGCTTATTTTGGATGAGCTGGAAGCAAACTTATCTTTTCTTAAGCAAAAGCACAATCCACATTTAAGAAGAACTGGAATCCCCAATCTGGTTACTGTGGCTCCTTCCTTCCTTCCTTCCTTCCTTCCTTCCTTCCTTCCTTCCTTCCTTCCTTCCTGCCTTCCTTCATTCCTGCCTTCCTGCCTTCCTTCCTTCATGGTATGGGGCAGAGCAAAGGACTTGTGTTTATGTCTACAATACTTTTAACCAATTTATATAAATTACTAGCAGGTATATTCATACAACCTGTAATATTATTTAGCTTGGATGCTTGTGGCTTAATAGATTTATGCCAATTAGCTCTCATGCTTGATTTGTGGCACATTGTATAAATTTCAAAAATGGGTTAATTTGCTACGTTAAGTATAATGATGGCTATTTTGAATTTTTCAAGAACCAGAAACAGTGAATCATACTTTCTCTCTATGGTGGATTCTTGTTCTAAACTCTGAAGTAAGCTCCTGTCAAATCTCCTTGAAAAAGATCCCAGAATTCTTACATCAAGAACAATATTTCTTAGCTATTATGGTCTGCCAACTAGAGGTTTATGAGACAAATAAAACCTGACAAAATATCTCCTCAGACATTTTTCAGTTCTGTAAAATAGTTCCAGTCCTAATACAGTGGGCATCTAAAGTCTCTGCTGGAATCTTAGGTGTAAAAGTTAACATGGAAAAAGCTTCAGTAATGTATTATTCCACTTCAGATCATTCATACAAGGAAGAATAGATTGTAAAATGATCAGGTACTATCCTTAGCATGGAGAATATGTTTTAATTGAATGCTTGCTTAATGAAAGATGTAACATCCACAAGATAAAAGTATGTAAAACATGCTGCATTCTGAATGAAATTATATTTTTATGTTTATTACACATAAAAGCAACTTGCAGTAAATATTTACAGACACTCATTATGAATAGTAAGCTAATTAACAGCAGTTGAAGTGGAATGAAAACAAATGAAACAAATATAGACTAACAATGGGAGAATTCCACTATGGTAAACTCTGGTTATGTATTCAAACTAATGGTCACTCCCCCTCCATCTGGGCAAAATCCCAGTGGTCATTATTAGAAATTCCTATTTTTAAATGATTAGAATCATCAAGGATCATAACCAGCATTCATGGGGTGAGGGAAAGCTAATCCTTGCCAAAGGCCTCTTTATATTTAAAATCAAGCGTTCATAGGAGATAACACTGCAAGAGTGATTGTACTTTACAGCTATTCCTTTTGACATTCCCGCTGCTCCCCCAGAAGTAATGGCTGTTTAACTAAAATATCTCTCCAGGTTTGGAAGATCTATTAAACCATAGCTGGACAGGATTTGGAATCCACATCCGTAGGAAAAAATCAGGAGGTTGAATTGAACAGCAAAGCCCAAGATTAATGGATGATACAGAAACATATCAGAGCACAGCAGCAGCTCAAATAAAGACTGGTGGAACAGAGATGTCCTTTTAAATTCTTCCTCTTGTCCCTGAAGATCCAATGGCTACCCTGGATGCATGGATCCAGTCAACCCAAAGTTTGGAGATTCTGCACTGTGAAAGTTCTTCGCTATAGTTCAATGTCTCCTGCAGAAATATTCAGCAACAGTTGACAACTAGCTATGACAATAAAGTCAGTGTGATATTTTTCCCTAGTCAGGACAATGGAAAACAAACTAAGATGCCTAATAGGCATTATGGAGGCTAACATGCTTTGAGACAAATGCATCCTGCTCTTGACCCAAGCGTGTACAACAGGCTTGATACTGATTAATTAAATTATCATGCCTCCATGCATTTTACAAAAGTTGTAGATGAACGCTGAAAATTCAGAATAAAGATTGTTAAAGTGATGAAAGAGTGGGAATGAACGGTATTCTAATTGGTCAGACCACGCTTGAAATCCTGTCCAGTTTCCAGGATTCAGGGAAACTAAAAAAGTTGAGAGAAGATTAACGAAGATGATGAGGCTAGAAATTATGTCTCAAGAGATTTTGAAGGAACTGAGTATATTTAGCCTTGACAGAAGATGACTAAAAGAGAAGGGTAATGACAGCATGCATGCCAAAGGATGTCACCTAGGTATTTACCTGCTCCTTCCTACAAATGCCATCTTTTCTAAGATCTGATAACAATAGCATCTTAGACCTAAACAGTTTGTGATACTGGTTTGTGTGTGTGTGTGTGTGTGTGTGATTATGCTATCCAAATGTAAACTTTGTGTGTCATGTATGTGTAACGTGTGTGTAATGTGTGTGTGTACACATACACACACTTATGCACACAAATACATATGTGTATGTGGGAAGAGAAAGAAATTTGGGATCTCTGCTTTATGTTGGGTTCACAATAATAACAGAATTGCCAACAAAGAGTTTTCCTTTTTAGTGTTCTTCTACAAAGTAGACCTATTGAAGCTGGATGGGGCAGAGGGAGAGAGGAAATGGTGTTCTGCTTCACATGGAAAAATGCTTTTGGCCAGGGCTCTGTGTAAACACTCCCTCCACTCCCTCCACATCATGTCTCTGTGCTTAGAACAGGGAGGTAGGATTTAGCACACTGCGCTTCTTCGGCCTTTTCCTCATAACCTTCCTAGGCTGTCATCTGTGGATGAGAATTTCATGCTGATGCTTCAAATCTGATGTTGAGAAACAGGTCTGCCATCTCCCCACTTAGGTTTGAGTTCTTCAGGTCCTCTCATTTGCAACTGAACTAAATCAAGATTGGTGGGAATGAGGATTTAATTCCTCACCAACTCAGAGTTTCTAATTTCAGATATATTGAACTCCTCTATAACTCCATCATCATCATCATCTAGATATGTGGGCTTCAACTCCTAAAATTCCTCAGCTATCATAGGCTTTGCTGAGAGTTCTGGGTGTAATAGTTTATATATTCGGAAGAGGAGGAGGTTGAAGAAAGCTGTTCTAAGACCTATATGAACATTTCCCACCATCTTTCTCCTCAGAGTGTTGATAAGTCACCTTGGATCAAGACTTCTTTCTTATTTTGCCCTTGTTCTGTATCATGCAAACTCTTGATCCAAGATGGCGCCGCCAAAGGCTGCCTCGGTGAAATGCTCTCTAATGGTTTCTTTATTTTTTATTATTCTCTGTGACTCACTATGGACTTCATACTCATGAGACCATCTGCTAAGAATTAAGCAACGTTTCTTTAAGGAGCAGCTCTCTGTGATCTCAACCCCCCCCCCGTCTTTACAAACGCGGAGGAGATTCTAACACAGAAAGAAGCAAATTCCCCGGAGCTATGGATTACCAAAAAAACCAAATGGAGGAAACGGAGACGTAAATGGAGAGGTAAAAGGGTGGGAATTTTAAACGGGCTAAGGAATAGGGGATATAAAACCCCTCTGCCTTCAATCTTCCTAACCAACTTACGTTCACTTGCTAATAAGATGGATGAAATACTCCTTTTAAACAGATATCATTCTGATTTTTACAATTCAGCAGCCCTATGCTTCTCTGAAACCGGGTTAAATGAATCAATTGATGATAGCAGCCTGCATATCCCAGGGTTTCAGATTCAACGATCAGACAGAATTACAGAAACATCTGGTAAAAAGAAGGGAGGAGGCTTATGCTTATATATCAACAACAGCTGGTCTCAGGATATAACTATATTATATAAATTCTGTGACGAAAACTTAGAGTCTTTACTTATCAACTGTAAACCAG
>QLTV01001469.1:2070103-2081187 GCA_003457575.1 Thermophis baileyi
TTCTCTTCTCTTCTCTTCTCTTCTCTTCTCTTCTCTTCTTGGGATTTTTTTTTTAAAAACAGCAAATAACAGTTTTGAGGATGTATGTTTTGAATCAGGAGAATCAGGAGAATCAGGAGAATCAGGGGAGAGGAGAGGTAACCATTACTCACACATACATCATCCTGCCATGCTGATCAAACCTCTCTCTGCTCCAGGCTCTCCCAGGCTTTTTTTTTTTTAAGTGATAACAGCACTGCAGATTCAAATAACAGATCTCACACTCATCACATTTACCTTACTTCTCACGTAGCAAAATTAAAAGACAATTGTGAGGGTTTTATTTATGTATTCATTTATTTGCTGGTCAGACTTTTTTTTTTGTTAGCTTTGCGGGCATTAGAATTTCCTCACTAGTCCCATAAAGAAATCACAATACTAAGATTTTCACAGAATTAAATAAGTCACATCAGCAACAATAATCTTGATGAGAACATCTCAATAACAACAGTACAGACAGCTAGTAACCAACACCATCCATTACTATCTCTTCAAACAAATTACCAGATGTGTTTGAATGCTAATGATTTATTATTAAGTCCTTGGGTTTTTTTCCCCAAAACCTTAATGTATAAATGCAGCACAAGGTGCTTTTTTCTGCTTGAAAATTTGGCTAGAATGATATGATCTTAAAGCAGGTAACTAGGACATTCTTCCACTGCTGCTCTTTTGGTAGAAATAGAGACATTTAATTTCAGCACAGTCAAGTGTCAAATCTCCCAGTGATCAGCTGGGGCAAAATGGCTTCTTTTCTTACCCTGGTCTACAACAGCATCTCCTACGGACATCCCCGTGACTGATCCATCACAGGAACCTTTTCGTTCGGTGTTCTAGTGAAGCACCTCCTGGCACTGATACTTATCTGGAAGAAACTGTGTCTCCCTCTGCCTGATACCAGCCCCCCACTTTCACCGTCCCTGCAAGAGACAGTCGCACAGCGAGTGATTGGATTAAGCCCTTCACCTGATGGAGACTAAGCCAGCCAGATGCAGTGGGAGCTGCCAGAAGAGGCTGAGGCAGGGGGATAGAATACAAACACATGTCCCAGGCCCATCTGTGCCATTTGCCTGTCCAAGCGGCTGCTTCCAGCTCCCAGGGCACCTGTGGTTGAGAACCCCACCTGGAGCTGGGAATCTCTCCAGCTGATGCATTTGTATGAGGAAGTGTTTGGTCCTGCCCCTTCAAGGTGATCTGACTTGATTAGAACAATGTTGGCAAGGAAGGCTGGGCACGCATGCCTGGGAGTTTCTTGGGTCTCCTCTTCGCTCTTTCTTTTCTGCCTTAATTGGAACCCTCCGAGACCAGGCAAAATCGCATTAGCACCAGGCCCCAGCACACAGAGCCATCCATCTTTTTTTATTACAGCGTAATGGGGCTGCTCGGGAGGCGGCGTTCGATTTGTCACAGGCCTCGTTCGCTGATAACAGGCATTTGTCATCACTTTCTGCCTGTGTTAATGTCATCATCGGCGAGCTGACAGCCAGGCCCGTCGAGGGAGCACCAGCGACACAGCACATCCGTCAAGCTAATATTTCCATGGCTGTGGGGACCGGGCAAGTCATGGACACACATTAAAGCATTGAGAGAAGACAGGAGAGAAAAAGCACCATTGTCATTAATTAAAATGTTAGGGTGGATGTGCAGATGTGTGCAGATTGAGTGTGCCAGTGAGTGTGATGCAGTTCTGAGGGAGTGTGCATTAGCGTATGGTCGCAGTCCCTATTAACAGGCACTAGCTTGGATCATGAAGTGCATTTAAAAGCTATTTGGGGCTGGGGAATCCAGAGAGTGGTGAGTAAGAAGGTCATTGTTAATAAGCAAGAAAGGGAGAGAGGGATGAGGGTAAGCAAGCAAGAGCATGTGAGGCTACCCATTCTTCCCCTGGAGTGCGTTTGCCACTCTATCACATTATTGTTGGTCATTCATGGACATCCTAGTGTCAATGATTAGGCTTTATGCAATCCCGCGAAGCCAAGTGGAGTCTTCAAAGGAAGTTTGGGGACATTACAAATCAAAAGAACCTTTGAACCAAAAGGTCAGGATCAGGGCAGCCTCTCAGTAAAACTGGGAGCAAATTTGAATTGCAAATCACAAATTAAAATTAGTGCAACTGGCAATTTCATCCCAAGGAGTGGAATGGAACAGGATGGGACTTTCTTGGCAGAGGTGAGTGGCAAAGAAGTGTCCCACAATATTTTCAACAACACAATTCTATTTTTTGATGGTAAATCACAGCTCTCTCATTATGTCAGTGGATAGTCTCTCTTGCAACTTTAGACCCCTTCTTATTGTCCACTAAGGGCATCATTTCAGTGACCAATCTGAATAGTATAATATTAAGAGAATTCTGATAATGAATTAGTTCAAAGGTGGGTGTGTAGTGGGGAAGAGGGATGGCTGCAAAGAATTTAGGCCTCTCCTATTGTCCAGGTCAGATTCTTTTCTCTTTTTTTCTATTTTTACCCTTGGTGTCCCTAACCTGTTAGATCCAATTGTATGAAGTAGCTAAAAATAGACCCACTTTCTGTTAGCAGACATCATTTCATACTTATTAGAGCTGGAGGTGATTTCAGATGAATTCAGGGTAAAACCAAGGACAGAGAGGACTTTACAAGCTCAGATCAGCAGTGTCCCTCAAAAGCCAGGGTACGTGAGAGGTGTGTAAAGCTCTCACTAGAAGAATGGAGCCAGAGGTGCTCGGCGGCAATGGCCAAGCTGCCTAGTTTTGAAAAAGGATCATTTGTCATAGAAGATACTTCCAGTAGCAAAGAGGCTTCTTGTCATTTTCTACTCCGTCCTGCTGGGTTTGTCATTCAGACCAGTAATAAAGGGTGGACTGACCTCTGTCCAAGACCTTTGCATGTGTGAATTTATTTTAATTGCTCCATTGAATACAACAACAAAAATCTTTGTGTTTTGTTTTCCCAAGCACAGGGAGCTTCCTGTTGCTTTTCCTGCCAAGCTATCTTGGCCACTGAATCTGATATTCAGGATTCCTCATTTAATCTGCCTGCGGCTATCTGTTGCAAGACGGCAAAACCCCAGCAACAAATGCTTAGAAAAATCAAACCCTGACGGACGACTTAAATCTCTAGAGGTGCAAATAATTCCACCCACGTCTAAACCTAGTCATATTTTAAACTACGTAGCAAGTCTATGAGTAGTTCAAAGACTTGAGACCACTTTATATTATTAATATTCTCCTGCAACACTGTGGGCACTTTCTTATAGTCACATTAGTCTGCATTCCCCTTGTCCATGACTCAGGAGGAAAGCATGTCAACATAAACTGCAATGTTTTCCTGAACAGTTTTTACTGAGCCTCAGCAATAGAGCCAGAGACTGATGCTCTCCTTACAGATTTAATGCAGGGCAGCGGTGACAATTTCAGAGCAGCCACTGGCAGCTGCTTTTTCTTCCCATCTTATGTCACCTTCTGGTTGGCAAAACACCTACTAATCTTTATAACATTCCGAAAGACCAATAAATGTATATAGACAAAGAAGCTGTTTAATGCATAATTGCTTCATGACCGTCACCAGGTAGAAGCAAAGAGAGTTGCCTGTATTTCTTTACTAACCTCTAGTGATTGCCTGGATCAGGGGTCTCCAACCTGGGCAACTTTAAGCCTGGAGGACTTCAACTCCCAGAATTCCCCAGCCAGCTTTGCTGGCTGGGGAATTCTGGGAGTTGAAGTCCTCCAGGCTTAAAGTTACCAAGGTTGGAGACCCCTGGCCTGGATTCTTGTGCCCAGCTTATACCCTGAACAGACTCAGTATCTACTTTCTCCAGGTAATGCTTGGTATTTCATGAACCCTTGCAGGAGGAGACCCTTGTACCATTGGCAAGCCTTCGTTTATCACTAGCCTCTTCCCCATTGGCTAGGTAAGCCGAAGTAGGCATGGCTTGGCAACTCTAGCTGGTGTTTAGAATGTGTATTCTGTGCTGCCAGGCCAGGCCTTGGCAGAGAGTTCCGTAATGTAGATGTTTGCTTTTTTTCAGCCGTTCTTTTTCTATGCAAGCATGATTTCTATATTTTAATAACAATAGGATTCTCATCTTTCCCCAGAAATAAATTCCAGAAATTCAGTAGTGTTTGAGTTCAGGTAAATTTAGAACTGCAAGACTAAATTTATTATTGTTGTATCTACCTCCTCTGACCTTGGTGATAATTTTTGTTATAACGATCTAACCAAACAACTTTCAACTTGCTTATAATTAACATTATTAAGCTATTTATTTGTTTACTCTAGTTGCTGGTGACTGTGAATGCCTTACCTACCCTACCTTTGTAAACAAGTTTAAAACAATAAAAAAAAAACATGTTACCCATCCAATACATATAGAAGCCAAGGAACAATAAACCTTCATTACTAACAAATACATCATCATTGCAAGAATGAACAACCTCATAATATACCTCTCTCTTAGGCCTGTTGGAACTGCTGTAGCAGTTGGGAGATGCTGTTCTATAGAGTTTATTTTTATTTTATTTATTTATTTATTTATTTCATTTATTTATTTCATCAAGCATGTATTAGATAACAGATATAAGTATAAACATAACTATGAACACATGAAATGGATACAAATAAAAGGGAACATTAGGACAGGGACGGTAGGCACGCTGGTGCGCTTATGCACCAGTTGGGAGTTGGGAGATTCTGTTCTATACAGAAGACACAGTTGAAAAGTCATGCTTTCATGGGCCCCAGTGATGACATTCTCTGAGAAAGAGAGCCAGAAGCGAGCCCATTCCTCTGGATCTTACTCAATTGGCAGATCCAACTGGAAGGAAGCAGTCCCAAAGTCACCCAGATGGTTTCATCTGTTGAAGAGACATGAAGCTAAGAGACCTTGTTCCTCATTTGGAACTTCCAGTGAATCCAGTGCCTTGCTACCCGTGTTTCCCCGAAAATAAGACCCTGTCTTATATTTTTTTGAACCCTGAAATAAGCGCTTGGCCTTATTGCCATGCATTCAAAAGCCCGATTGGGCTTATTATCAGGGGATGTCTTACTGTATTTTGGGGGAAACAGGGTAGAAGCTGATCAAGAAGGCAGAAGCGAAGAAAAAGTGTTCCTGATGTTTTCCTTTTTTAATTCTGCCTATAGCAATCAATCAAGGAGAAATAATATAGAGTAAGAAAAATGCTGGTTAACATTTCTTTCCATTTTAAGGTTTTAGCAAAGAGCTGAGTAAACCAAGCCCTTTCTGATCTATAAGATGACCCAGCCTCCATAACATCACTCCTCCTTTTTGGTGTTCCTGATATCATGAAGAGCTGACAAAATGGAGAAATGAATAGGAGGATCCAATATTGGATTTTCCCATTTAAACCTGAAAAGAAAAATCTTAGAATTCATGTGGACCCTCAGATCCTTTCCTAGGGCCATATGATTGAAGCCTAGTATTATTCTTTGTCAACTCAGTGAAAATATCAGCTCAGTCTGTAAAAGAAGTGGGTGGGGACCAATATATTTATTGAAGTTATTTATTCTATTTTTATAGCTACCCAGCTCAACCAAGTGACTCTTTGATATACATGCCATAATCATAGCATCTGATTTTTAATCAGTCCTATTCCTAATATTCTATCCTAGTATTTATCTACCTTCCTTTGGAATTGTAAAGAAAAAAATGTAAATAAAACAAAACCATTAGGCTATGGCAGAACGAGGAACATTATGCAGAGCTTTGATTACAAGGAGGTAAAATGTCAGCATTCAAAATGATCAAAGAATTTGAATACTTACTTAGGAAAAGCTAGAGAGTTCAGCACTGTTCGGTTTTGAAAAAGATGTGTCAGGGAAGCATGGAGATTTATAAAATTATCCATGACATGGATAATTATCTTATCCTCTTCGACCATTTCTCCTGGATTCCTCCTCCTTCTCTCCTCCTCTTTGTACTAGACTTGGGGTTATCCACTAAAATTAATGTTCAGGAGATTCATAACAGACTAAGAAAATGCTTGTCACATAATGCATCATTAACTACTCCAAAATGTGATAGCCATTGGCTTAGATGGCTTTCAAAGGTGATTACATCTATGCTTCATAAATTTATCTGTCAACAGCTATTATAATAGTAAGATGGCATGTTCATATTCAGAAACAGTTTGCCTTAATATTAGTAGCTATATAGGAAGGGAGAAATAATGCTTTGCTTGTGGACCACCCAGAAGCTTTGGAGAGTCTGATGTTGAAAACAGGGTACTTATTGATGATCACTACAGAGGTATCCTGAATGTCCCAAAGGTGCTTCTCATCCAAGAAGCTTCTTCAGCTCTGACAGGATAGTGGGGAATGGAAGGATTTATATTCCTTCTTGGATGAGAAGCGAAACGTCTTCAAAAGAAAAAACAAGAAACTCCAGTTGCCTCCTGAAAAAGCACCTTTGGGACAACCATGACCAGGATGACTGAGAATCTCTTCAGATTTTTAGGTATCCTAAATGCATGAGTGACTGTTTGAGATAGAAGGAATTTGGGATGAAAACCTAAATACACTGGAGAACAAATGGCATAAAGTTCTGAGATGTTCTGTATTTGATTATAGTTAACTATTATATGACATATAACACACATTATTTATTGTGGGTTTTATCTTCTCCTTTAATTAATACTATAAAACCTGTGCTGCAATATTAACTGCTAAAGAGGTTGCACTGTTTTGCATATGTGTATTTCACATCAAATATGATGTCATGAAGGAATTATAACGTTGTAAGGAATAACAGATCAGTGCAAAATTTTTCATAAGAAAATAACTATCAATAGAATGTGTGAATATACAGATGTTAGGTAAGATCAGAAACATTTGTTAAGCAAGTTTTGCTTCGTTTTACAACCTTTCTTGCCACAGTTGTTAAGTGAATCACTGAAGTTGTTAAGTTAGTAACAGAGTTGTTAAGTGAATCTGGTTTCCACTTTGACTTTGCTCATCAGAAGGTCACAAAAGGTGATCACATGACGCTGGGACATTGCAACCGTCATAAATATGAGTCAATTGCCAAGCATCTGAATTTTGATCACATGAACCATGGGGATGCTGTAATGGTCATAAATGTGAGAAACGGTCATAATTCAATTTTTGCAGTGCTGTCGTAACTTTGAACAGTCACTAAACGAACTGTTGTAAGTTGAGGACTACCTGTATTGTGTTTAAAAAGAAGTATTGTGTATTTACCCTTTGTGACTGACGTGCCATACTTAACCCAACATTTCTGCTTATCTCTGCTGAAATGATTATCTCACCAGTTCTTTCTTCCAGTATACAAAGGAATGAATTTAAAGCCTGACCCATCTGTCCTAAAACAACCAATCAATCTCTTCATGTTGGATGTTTGTCCTTTCTTCATTGGATAAGATTTAATATGCAATTTCATAAACGGAAAGCTAATTGTGCTTCTTATCAAAAGACCTGTTTTAAGCAGAATAGAAGAGGTAAGAGAAGAAGGGGGGTGGGGTGGGGCAGAAGGAATCACCACTGTCCCTGCACTGCCTTGTATGGTGTGCTAACAAGCTGTCCCACCTCCCCCCCACCCCGCCATCAAATCCGTGGAGATGGCAAGTGTGGTGGATCCCCAGACGGGGAGTGTAAATGCTTGCTCTTTGTAAATGAAGAACATAATTAACATTAAATTAAGGTAATACAAATGAAGACAACCCAGAGCCTGACAGGATGAGTGTTTGGGGAGGCAGTACAGTGAAGTGATTCATATTTTTAATTTACTGTGCAAATAGACTAGCAGGGGTGTGTGTGTGTGTGTGTGTATGTGTGTGCGCAAGGGCCATATAAGTGGAGTGGGGATTTCCCCCCCCCCACTGTTGTTTTGCTCTGCTTTAAACACACAATGACTATTAAAGTCAACTGTCCATATAATGGGACATCTCCTACATGACTGCATTCTGAGAGGCAGCTTGGTGTAGCAATAGTTTATAATTTATTGTTGTCTGCCTGGCACCTAAACTTGGGACAAGAGAAAGGGAATGCTGGGCAACCTTCTTGTGCCCTAAGAGATGCCTACATAAGTTGCCTTCAGCCTCTCTCCATTGCCTAGGATGGAGAAAAGACTCTCTATTGCAATAGGTCCAGACCTGAGATAAGTCACCAGTTGTACTGAAGAAACAGAACTGTTTGAGAGGTTCTTAAAATGGCACCTAGTCTTTGATGGTCTGAAATGTGTTTGAATATTAGTAATGAATGAATGAATATTTGATGGTCTTTTCTCTAGTTTCTGGTTTATGTTGACTGTCTAATAACAGCCAAAGAAAAATCATATTTACATGGAGAAAAATAGCAAGCAGTATGAGCTAGAAATGCTTATTTAGAGGAAACTGTGATTGAGGCACATGTTACAAAGGGTCCCGCTGTTTAATTTTCCTTACTAAGACCTGGCTGTATTACTGATTTTGTTAGAAGGACAATATCCCATTCTAAGATTCCTAAAAATGTGACAACCTTTGGTTTGTATTATTGGAGAGAGAGGAAGGGAGGGAGGGAGGGAGAGAGGGAGAGAGAGGGGGGGATGCTAAAAAGGAAACATTTTACTAGATAAAAAGATAATGCATTTACATGTCACAGTATAGTCTCATCAAATACCATCCCACCACTTCTACTAGCGCTATGAGAAATAATCATCTTTGTTTAAATCCAGTGGTACTTGGATTGTTTTTTTTTAAAAAAATAGGTGGTGTTTAAATGCTCTTACTTGGTGGCGTAGATACAAATAGGTGTCAAATCACACACTTGACTCATCCAGCATTTTGCTCCCATAGTGGCCAGGAAGATGTTTATGGAAAACTAATAAGCAGGACAGAAGTACAACCACACCTTCCTGCTGGTGTTTCCTAGCAACTAGCATTGAGATGCTTTGGATATTAGAGGTAATATATAGCCATCATGAGCACCAGCCACTGATATCATTCTGATTATGTCATCCCTGATGTTTGCAGAAGTAATAACATATTTACTATCTGCATTGGCTAACCAGAGAAATAATTCTGAATGGGTACTAAGGTGCTTGGAATTCCTCCCTATTTAATTAGGTCAGTGCCTCTTTGTGTGATGTAGTTAATATACGTAATGCTTGTGTAGCGACCACAATTGGGACTGGCAACTTGTCATTAAGCAAAGCAGCCACTAAGTGCAACCGTGACTGTGTTAATGATCTTACTTCAGCTTACTTTTGCTCTACAGGTATACAAAGGTTGTATGTTACTTTTTCATCCCTTTTATAACTGTGAATGGTTCTGAATGAGGACTACCTGTATGCCCATAGACTCTTATTTTGAGTGAATATTGGGGGAGGGGGGAAAAAACATTCCACTTGCTGAAATCAAAGGTGGTGGGGATAGCCATCACTGTCTGAACTTCTCAATGGCTTTTGATTATGAATATAGTTATGTCAGGAGTCTTAGATCAGCGGCCCCCAACCTTTTGGGCTCTAGGGACCGGTTCTGTGGAGAGAGGTTTTTCTGTAGACTGGAGGGGGCGTGGTTTCGCATGCTGCCTGCATCACGAGAATGGGGCTTTGCTTGTTTGTGTGGCCCAGTTTTTGGCATGCCGGCCCCAGTGCCAATCCACGGACAGGGGGTTGGGGACTCCTGTCTTAGATGAACTATTGGAAGACATATAGAAGTGACCCTGATCCAATCAATGTCCTCTTCCTTTGGAGAAATTCTGTGGATCTACTGTATTTCCTTAAGCACATGGGGAACCTCATTCTGCACAAATTAATTAGTGTCCCATCAGAACTCCATTCTCCTCTTCATAGATGAGGATTATTTCTTTAAATACTTATTTTCTCTCTCTCTCTCTTTATTGATTTTTAAAAAAATTAAAAAGATAAACAGAAAATTAGGAAAAGAAAGAGGTTCAGAAAGAATGAAAGCAAGTGCAGAAGGAAAAAGAAAAGAAAAAAGTAAGAAAATTTTGAGCTAGATGGGTCTTTGGCTGCATTGGAACTCTTATATTATCATTATTATCATTATAAATTTGGCCTAAAACTGGATAAGCAACCAATATAAATGAATTATCTTATCTGAATTGGATTAATGAGGGCTGCTACTACTTTTTAAAATTAGTTTCCCATCAGAACTCCATTCTCCTCTCCATAGATGAGGATTATTTGTTTAAATACCGGTACTTAGTTTGTCAAATATTCATAAAGTCCCAGCACACAGCCTAAAAAGATTGTGTGTAACAAGCTTGCTGAAAGAGCTAGCCACCCAGAGTCACTTTGCAGAGTGAGACGTGCGGCATATAAATTTGATATATAAATAGTTGCTGAGTGAGTGAGTGTTCAAAGGTTTCATGGCTATGGCTATTCCAGCAAAAAGCTAAGACATTAGCAAGCAAGCAAGCAAACAAATAAGTAAATATATACATAAATGCAGGGACCTGTAAGAACAAGATGCGCACACATGAAAGAAACTTCAAGTAGAAAAATCAGTGCTCTCCTTTTTTAGTCAATACAAAAGAATAATTGTTTTGCCTCTCAAAGCCTTTAGTTTTTGAGTGGCACTACTGCATATTGCAAAGAAAAAGAAAGTACTGATTGTTAAGTTGAGCTCTATTGCTGCATGTTTTAAAAGTTGAGGATGTTATATTCTTCAATATTATTACACAAAAAGTTTGTTCTATATAGCAAACCTTATGTGAAGAAAAACTTCTTAAAAAAATATTAAAATTTCAGATGAATGCAAAAATTTTAAAAAATAATCCTACGTATCAAGCCTGAAATCTAAAATATGTCTACAACTTAGTGACTTTCAGATAGAGAGAGAGGTCTATGACTAGCGATATCTGCGTGACTATGCCTCATAATCAACAAACCAGTTGACTTCAGTCCCAAACTATGGACTGAAAATTTATGGGTATATGTATCTGTTTGCATGTGCATGTGGGTATTCTTATCTGAGAGCCCTTAAATGCACTTTCAAATATAGGATATTCCTTTTTTAAAGAATGACACATGGTCTTCCTATCTATTTGGGAGTCTCTCTCTCTCTCTCTCTCTCTCTCTCTCTCTCTCTCTCT
>QLTV01001469.1:2094352-2139552 GCA_003457575.1 Thermophis baileyi
GGTGCAGGCTAAGTGGCCACACCCTTAGACTATTTAAGCCCTGACCACGCTGAGCCGCCTTGCAGGAAACAACATTTATTATTACTCTTGATCTTCGTGACTCCAGTCTGCTTGGTCCTTGTTCCAGTACGGGTCTTGTTTCCTGCATTCCTAGCTCTGGGAGTATTGCCAGATACAGTAAGAGCTGCTCATTTATCTCTTGGACTCCGGCCAGCTGTTAAGATTATATATTAACAGCGAGGGTTTGAAAAAAACTCTTCTGCCTTTATTTTGTTTTCAACGGCTCCTAAGAAGTTATTAGGAGACCTTTATTATTAGTAAAAGAACAGTGTTTTGCAGTTTGTGTGTGCGTATTATTGGTGGCTCGTCGCTGGGGCAGAACACTCATGGGAGATTCGATCCTGATCCAGAGAATTCCAAGGAGCTGTTCTCCAGGGCTCCATAGCCATTTAACTTGATCATCTTGAAAGAATCGGGCAAGTTAGAGAAGAAGGCAGGGCGAGAGGAGGTGAAGAGTTGGCTGATTTCCATAAATGTCTTATTTTTAGTCTCAGGGATGATGAAATACACATACAGTGCCACTAGAAAGCAGATAACGCAGAAGACCAGGTAGCAGAAAGCACCAGCTGACATCTGAGAAAGAAACAAGGTTGGGTCAGAACAGATTAAAAGTAACTGGCACTGGCATTCCCCACTGCCGATCACTTAATCCAGCCTTCCCCATTTGGTGGCCTCCAGATATGTTTAAATTTAAGCTCTCACAATTCCCAATTAGTACGGCAATAGCAACATAGGTTAAGAGAGGGTGAATTGGTCCAATATAGGAAGAAACACCATTAGTACGTTGAATATTTAAAGTTATTTCCCTCTAACAGACCCTTTACTGCTTTACCAATACAGTTTAAGAAGCTAGGAAATTCTCTTAAATCAAGTCAAATAATTAGTCCATCTTGCTTGGTGTCAATTATAGAGATAATTACAACTCTCTGGGAATCACAAGAGGACAGAAGTCTTTTTCCAGCCCTGCTTATTGGATGCCCAGGAATGATGTGCCATGACTGGCTCAGTTTTATTACAAATTCTCTTCTCTGTAACTGAGGATGACTGAGCTCTTGTGATTCCCAAGAGGCTCAGGGAAATTTGCAATGCCAGATTTTGGAAAGATGGAGTCTTTGCTTCAGGACTAACTTGATTGGTGCTCCACTAGTATTTTCAGCTTGGTTAGAATCCAGACAATCTGTTTCGGTCTAGATAATATATCCTGTCCCCTATCAGCCCCAGCCAGAATTGTCTATGATGAAGTATGCTTGATATTGCAATTTTCCAACTGGGGGTTCCATTTACTAGTGGGGTTTGGGGCATGATTCCACACCTAAATGATCTGCTCCACCTGTTGACAGTCCCCAACTGCACTTATGCAGGCCAATATACTAAGGGGACATAGTGTGTGAAGCATTATCCTTGTCGAGGGAGGCAATCACAGCTCCCAGACCTATGTTACCTGCAAGAAGGGAAACACAAAGCCGACAGTGAAGTTCGAGAGCCAGTTGAGGGACCCACCCACAATATAAGCCGATGGCCGATGTGACTGCTTGAAGAGTTCAGCTGTCATCAGAAATGGGACGCCAGCTGTCAGAGAAAGACTGCACTCAGTACCAAGTAAATTAGTCAGGGTCCTACTTTACTTGGCTCTTGGGAGGAAATGTGCTTGAATCAGACTCAAAACCACCCGCTGACAAAACTGGGACTGAAGACAGAATTTTGGAGGGAGGGTAATATAATAGCATTGCTCCACAGCAAGTAGGATTGTCAGCCTAGTTGCTAAGGCAACAGTGATATGGTTATTTTCCTCTTTGTCCCTCCCCCCCCAGCACTTTCACATGTTTGAGCCATCCCTTCAATAGCTGACATTACAGAGCACTTTTCAAAGGGCATGAAGTGTCCCAAATTGTTTTACGATTCAGCTTAGTTCCAGACTCAAACATGTAATACAATGCTGGTACCTTTAAGAAAAGTGTTGCCCTCGATCCTGACACCATCCTTTGCCCTGGTGCAAAAGAACTGCCCTCTTTTATTCAGCCGCAATTTAAACAGCACAACTGCTTTTTTAGAAGCACAGAGTACTAAAATGGTTGCGGGTTTCCCCCCCCCCCCAAGCCTTAATAAAAAATTCTACCCATGAAGTATTCAGAAAAACCACTGAATGAGCATTGCTTACAGATCACCCAGAGTGGGAAGAGAGATATTTTTATTTTAAAAGTCAGATTCATCATTGTTTGTGAACAATGAGCCATTAAAATCCTAATTAAAGATGTAATTACAGCGAATAAATTCTTGGCCGACAATGAGTTATGGATTTGTTAGAGCCTCCACTAATACATCAATTGGGTAAACCAGCTTCCAGCTCGTCCATCATATTTAGAGTGCTCTGCATTTGCCTCTTGGTTAGCAGCATGCCGAGGAATTGCCTCTGCAGCACAAAATAAAGGAGCAGCAAAACTCAGAGAGGCAACTTGCATCTTGACACTTCAAAGGCAAGGTGTTATTGCCTTGAGCTTCTGAACAAAGGTGTGATATAATTTAAATAAATAAAATGAATGAATGAATGGCAAGATATTTTTTGCCTTGTTCTCCTGAATGAAAAGTGGTCTAGAAATATAATAAATAAATAAAATGAATGAATGAATGAATGAATGATAAGGCTGGTCATATACATTTCTACATTGTCCTGCTACACCTGATCTTCTGGTAGTCCAAAACTACACAATCAAGGTTATATTATCCCAGTGTTAACCAATTCTAAATGCATTTAACAAAATCCTATTTAGGGCAATGCACATAAAAGAAAACTTGTCACTATTCATTCCATCTCTTCAACATACCAATTTATTGAGCATTTTATTAATTCCTTTCTTATTGTTAAGTTTGATGCTAACTGCAATTCTTCTGATGCATGGTAATATAGAATAAAAGTTTTGGTATCTTTTTATTCCTCAGATACTTTTCCCTGCTCCACAAACTTACCTGGTCCCATGCAAAATCCTGCAATGATTCCAATCACAAAAGCCACACTGATGTAACGCATCCAGGACACACTTGGCTGCAAAAATGACATCCAATTGTTGGGATTTGTTAATGTTCAGTGCAAATAGTTACTTTTCTCTTAATCACAAAATCCTAAATCTCCTACTATTCCAGTTCTGCATTCTATAAGTCCTATCTGTAGACTCCTAATTATGCTAATTTTATTGTTTTTGTTTGTTTGGAGTGATAGTCAATATTCTGGTGTCCTGGATCTAACTATTCTGTCCTCTTCTGTCCTCCTGTTTTGCAACTCAACTTTTCATAGTCTGATTAATATTTCAGAAATGGTAGGATTCTTTTGCATTTTCTCAGTTGTGCCCACTTTGATCTTCAGGATGTTTTGCATCCATCCACCAGAGCTACTTTGTGCTTCTGTTTTAGTTTTAAGATAGAAAAAAGCAGCTCTGGGAGCCTTCACACACACACAAAGTCACTACTGTCACCTCTAAAACCACAGCCTGAAGTGAAAATCAGATTCAAATTAGATTACTTGGTATAACTCTATGCACAAAGATGTTTTTACCTGAAGCACCAAGGACAGGGTGATGCCAGCACAACAGATGCCCATAAAACAGAAGCCAACTATGAGGAGAGAACGACGTCCCACCTTCTCAATGGTGAAACACTGCAGGAGAAAAGTGGGCACAAGAAGGATGTTGGCTGTTAGGTTTTATGTTTCTACATGCATGTATATGCTACAAAAGTCTGATCGCTTGGATTTTTAAATTAATTGACGTAATTTGCACATTTTGAACTCCGGCACATTTTTCTTCACATTCTACTCTTCTCTGAATTTTGCAACAGAGCTGTCAAATTTAAAAATGCATATAGAAATGCATAGATTTGGGGAATATATATCCAAAAGAAAATTGCATGCAAAAATTTATCTATTAAAGAATATTGCATAAAAAATAAAAGGACATTTTCTTGGAAATTAAACTTTTTTGGACATTTTTACGTTTAGTACTGAAAGGACATGAATACTGACTGCATCAACCAAATTTACATTGATACAGTACACATCAGGCAAGCATACTGGGAAGACACAACAATGCTACACAGAATTATTGCTAAAGAGTAAATGGGAAAAAAATACTATTTTGTGCCATGCAAAAGAGCTAGAATGTCAGCGTCTAAAATTCTACTTTCCCCCCCTATAGCTAGGTAGATACCACGATCCTTTAAAAGTACAATGGGACCACTGAATCTCCTGAATGAAATATTCTAGGATCCAATATGCTTACTCCCTTAAGTATAATGCACTAGAATCAGGTGGCAAGGGAAGATTTAATTGAGGAAGTAGAAGTGAAAGCAACATTAGACTATTTAATGCTAGAGTTCTTTATTTTAAGGGAAACTGAGCATAGTCCTGTGTGTATCTTGGATTCCAAAAAAAGTATATTTTAATAAACTCAAAGCAATTATAACTAGGATCCCATGACAGGAGAACTAATGTAAAAAGGATCTCTGGAGGGAAGAAGTTCTAAAGTAAGAGAGACTACAAACAATTCCAATAAGAGAAATAATGGACAGCAGAAGCAGCAAATGTGACTAGTGAAAATAGTCAGGAAATAGAAAAAGGGACAGATCACAAAGGAACAGATAGGTAATCCAGAACTGAGGGCTATTGTTAACTAAGCAAAATCTCAGATTGAAATAAGGTTAGGAGAGGATTCTAAGACTAACCAAAAAGATTTCTTTAGACATATTCTAAATAAACGGAGAAGGAAAGAATGAGCTACTTAATGAAAATGGCAAAATGCCTACAGGTAACAAAGAAAAGGCAAAATTATTCAATTCCTATTTTGGTTCAGTCTTCTCCAAGAAGAAGATATGTTTTCCATCAGGAAATTGTTCAAAACAGGATAAGAGAAAGGACTGAATGCTTGATTGATCAAATATATGATTCCAAGCAATGGTGAGTTTCCTTGAGTAAGTAAATTGTCTTACCTCCCTTGAAGAAAGCAATAGTGTAGCCCAAGGGTGGGTTCTGGATCCTTTTGCTGCCAGTTCGCTCAGGGTCGCGCCGTGTGCGCATGCGCACTTTGTGTGCCCACACGCCCGCAGCAATCAAAAAATAGAAGCAAAAATTAGCTTCTGCGCATGCGCAGAAGCAAAATCCAAGATGGTTGGGCCCACAGAGACACCAACAGAACCAGCTCCGTGACATCATCGCCGAGTTACTAACGGTTCTAAAGAACCGATTAGAACCGGTAGGAACCCACCTCTGGTGTAGCCCCTCCTTAAGAAGCCATCATTTGGAAAATTTCTCTAACCTTCTCATAGTCACTCATGCTAGTCATCTCTTGCTTGGATAATGCAATGTGTTCCACATGGAGCTACCCTTGGAGTCTATTTGGGTACTACAGCTGGTCCAGAATGCAGCAGCTTGAGTAGTTATGGATGCATCTCAGTTTGTCCATGGGAAACCATTACTTTGCAAGTTGCCATGGCTACCAATTGGCTTCTAGGTGGAATTCAAAGTCCTAGTTGTCACCATAAAGTTCTTCATGTATCACATCATGGATAGCTGTAGGACTACCCGTATCCAATTGATTTTGCTCATCTTATAGAGCTGGTAAACTGACGATGTTCCATGTCCCAACAATAAAACATGTGATGGGACCTCATAGACTGACCATCTTTCCGGCCACCCCCTTGGCCAGAAAGCATTCCCCTCTAATCCCTCTGACCTTGTTGATTTTTGGGATGCCTCAAAGACTTGGTTGTCAGGCAGGCTACGTTTTAGGCTACTTTGTGATTCTACAGATATTTTAGTTTAGGAGATGTTTTCTTATATGTGGTGTTTAATGTTATTATTTGTTTTGCTTTTAAAATGTGTTGATTAATTTACTGTATATTACCAAGGCTGTTTTGATGATGAAAGTCTTTATCATCTAGAATCTTATTTGGCATTATGCAGAGTCCACTTGGATTTACTGTATATGGGAAATAAATTGCATAAATAAATGGTAAACATTATGTGTTAATTTAATTTTCCAGTACCACATAAATTACATCTAGGATACTGAAGGAACTAGATGATGTTCTGGCCAAGTATTTATGTATTATTCAGGAGGACTGGTGAAATGTTATGTGACAGCGGGAGAGCAAATCCCTATCTTTAAAAGATCCAGCAAACTACGGATCAGGCAGTCTGAGTTCAATATCTTGGAAGTCCATAGATCATAAACTGATTAATCTGTAAGCACCTTAAAAACAATTTATTAATTACCAGAAGTTAGTATGGATGATTAATTGTATCTCATTATTTTGATCAGATAGTTTTCTTAATAAAATGTGGGAATCTATATTATTATAATATAGCTTTATTTCAGCAAAGCATATAACAAAATATTCCCTATATGCTGATTAGCTAGTTAATAAAATATGGGTTGGATGGCATGACACATAAGCGGATGCATAATTTAATTCAGGGATGGGTTCTAACTTACCTCGCTGCCGGTTCCTTCCAGTGCAAATTTTTTTAAAAACAATTAAAAAAAAAAAGCCAAAAACAAGATGGCAACGCATGCGCAGTGCCGGAAACATGGCTTCTGCGCATGCACAGAAGAATAAATAAATAAATAATTTTTTTAAAAAAAAATCCAAAAAGAAAAAATTCAAAAAAAAAGATGGTGGCGTCCATGGACCGGCACCAACCGAACCAGATCCATGACGTTATCGTGCCGTCACCAGCGGGTTGCTACCGGTTCAGGCGAACCGGTCCGAACCGGGAGGAACCCACCTCTGATTTAATTGTTTGAAAATATGAGTGAACAATGCTCATCACTAGTCCTCATTAAATTTGAGGAATATATTGAGTGATAGTGCCTACAAGAATCAGTCATGGATATTCTACTCTTAAAAATGTTTTTTTCTATAGATAGTCCTTGACATACAACCATTCATTTAGTGACCGTTCAAAGTTACAACATAAGTTGTGACCATTTTTCACACTTGTGATTGTTGCAGCATGCCTATGGTCACATGATCAAAGGATGCTTGGTAACTGCCTCATATTTATGATGGTTGCAATGTCCTGGGATCATGTGATCACTTTTTGTGACCTTCTGACACGCAAAATCAATGGGGAAGCCAGATCGACTTAAAAGCTGTGTTACTAACTTAGTAACTGTAGTAATTCATTTCAAAATTGTAGCAAGAAAGATAATAAAATAGGCAAAACTCGCTTAACACCTGTCTTACTTAGCGACAGAAGTTTTGGCTCAATTGAGGTCGTAACTCGAGGACTACCTGTATTAAAAAATTAATGGAAGTGATGCAGGGAATATTTACAAAATCTGCAGACAAAGATTTGAGACACAGAAGAATATAGGAGTAAAAATCAAAACAGATTAATAAGTTAGAAACATGACTTGAAAGCAACAAGATAAAATTGATCAAGAGTCAATTATAAAGTTCCTCACATAAATCAAATACCCAAGAATAGAATGACATATACTTGGCTTGGCAACAATATTTGTGAAAACCATCTTGGTATATATCTTGACTACTGGGTCTGTTTCTAGGCACTATACTATACAGTACGGATGGTTAATATAGAGGCATACTGGAACAGGTTCAGCGAAAGGCAGTGAAGATGACCATAGGATTAGGCACCAAGTGCTTTTGACTTCTTGGATGAGAAGCAAAACATCTTCAAGGAAAAACAAAGTCCAGTTGCCATTTGAAAAAGCATCTTTGAGTCTCTATTATATGTGTTCTAGTATGACAATAAAGATTTAATTCCTAACTGTAGTTGTACAAGCCTTGTGCCTAGTTTGTGCCTGCCTTAGGGGAGTCTGACAGCTAAAGAGAAATATGAAAACATTCTTTAAACACCTAAAAGATGTCATATGGAAGGTCAAGAGTTGCTCTCAACCATTCTAGAGTGCAAGATTTGGAATGACAGATTTAAGTTACGGGGCGGTAGATTCCAAGTGAATATTAGGAAATGTTCCAATAGTAAGAACAGTGAAGTAAGTTGCCCAAAGCTGTGGTGGCAAAAAATCAGAGTCTGGTAGCATCTTTCCCAACAAACACATTTTTAAAAAGGCATAATCCTGATCTCGTTTTATTGCCTCAAGCAGAGGCTTGACAATCTTCTACCTGGGTTGCTTTAATTTGGAATCCTGCAGTGAAATTGGAGGTGGTGGTGTGGTGTGGAGGTGTTAGACTTGATGGCCTAAACAGTTCTGTATGATCTATGAAGCTAAAAAGCAGCTGAGGGGAGGTGGGGGGAAAGGAGAGAGTCCTATTTGATTAGAATTGATGGAAAGGGACTGAGAGGTAGGGATCTGTAGATATATCCCTGGAAGAAAAGAAAGTCTAGACAATTAGAAATGGCCTCTGGCATTATCCCACGATTGGGAAGGGATGCTAGAGTAAAGGAGATATTCTGGGATGCTGAGTCTATATTGCCAAGTTGGGAGAAAAGAAGCTGCCAGAAGGAAGCCAAAGCAGAGAGGCTGCTGACAGCAGAAAAAATGCCTGTAATTTTATAACCAACCTCAGTGCCTCCATTGGGGGCCATTTTTGTTGGCACTCAGGAGCAATCAGGCTGATGGAGTGATGAGCTTGCCAGAAGCAGGCATTGCTGATGGGCAGCAAAGACAGTCAGTGGATGGAAGAGCTACGGGTCTGTGTAAGAGGGAGAGAGGCGTGGGTCAAACACAGGCAGCCCTCCTGGCCCAGCTGAAAAGTTGTCTCAGCTCAGCTGAAATCTGGAATCAAAGGACTAGCAGCTGTTAAATTAGACTCCCCTATTATAATAATATTGGGGCTTGGATTTTCAGTAATTTATACCTCTGCTCTAGCAAAATAAATAAACCAAATTCCCACAACAGGCATGCTTTTATATTGGGATTACTAGAGTTCTCATCCAAGTTTCTCAAATATTCCAGCTCACGTATTTCTAGAATCCCATAGCTTAATATTATTTTGTTCATCCAGGTTTATTTCCCTAGTTGTCCACTTTCCCAAGCTGGCTGAGAGCTCTGGGAATTGTAATCCAAACAAATATGGAAGACATCAGGTATAAAGGCTGGGATTAATCCAAAGATCACCTAACAGCATTATTTTTAGGGAGAGACATTCTACCCCTTACTCCCCACACTTACGCCTATTAAGCCAGCAACAACCTCAATAGCACCAGTGCCCACGGTAGTGTAAGGGATATCAGGATCAGGAATGCCAGCATTCTCAAATATAGCATTTGTGTAAAACCAGATCTGTCAATGAAGAAGCAAAGACATAAGTATGTGTTGGTCTGATTTGTATTTAGTTTTCATAACTCTTGGGAAGTTCATCCTGGGAACAGCTCATCACAAATAGGAAACTATTGTATAAGTCCAGCCAGTTTTAACAATACATACATCTGTTTTGTTAATACAGCCTTCCCGTCAGCATTCCAGGGTTTCAGGCAGGAATCATACAAATTTGTACAGTCTGGGAAGTGAACATGAGACTTTTGCATGCAAAACATACTGTATGTTGTGTTACTGAGCAATGGTTTTCTTCCCTGATATAATACTAATACCTGATTACATTCCCTAATATAATACTGATAATAAGTGGCAAAGGAGCTGAAATGGTGTAATAATGAAAAGACTGGAATATTTCCCTTACAAAGAACTGCTACAATATTGGGATCTGTTAACTGAGAGTCAAGATGGGCTAGGGAGTGCATAATAAGATGTTAAGCACATTGTGAAAATATGAACAGGGAAAAGGCAACATATCTCCTTTCACAAATACAATTGTTAGAATTCAGGGAGATTTACTGAAACTAAATGGGGAAGCTTCACGAGAAAAATATCTCCTCACTGAACAAAATGAAACTACTGAACATACCTGAGTTACAAAATTCCAGATGACCACTAGATGGCCGGAAAGAGTCCTTTGGGAGTTGGGCGGCATACAAATATAATAAATTAAATTAAATTAAATATATGCAGCCCGGACTTGGTAGTCTTACTATTGTGGGAAATAGAGCTGAACTACAGTACATGATCTCTTAGTCTGATTCTGTTGGCCTCTTATGTTCTTATACACCATAAACAGCATTTTCAGTCTTTGAATACAAATCAATGGGGCTTAATTAAAACAGTTTGGGACTCTGGCCAATCGTAAACGCCTAGGCTTGGAAGCTAATTAGGATTGGGAGGTTGCAAAAATTCTCAAAATATCCCAACTCATTCCCACAAGGTTGCTTAAAAAGCTACATGGGTATCAAATTGCCAGGATTTGACTTTCAGAAGAAGAGACCTATCTATACTTACTAAAAGTTTGTGTAGGAACATCACTCTATTTTTGTTTTATATTGAAGTTTCGGAAGTAGGAAAATTGTCCTAGCACATAAAGTTATTGTGAGAACGGTTGCTCCTAATTATTTGAAATATGCAATGTAAAACGGATTAATGGCTTTGAGCTGAACGAACTCTTCTCAGCTATCTCTCTGATCTCTTGGTGATCAGTGGTCTATGCTTTTCTTTCATCATAAAGAAGTTGGTAAAAATAGACAGGGACCTGAGAAAAAAGTTTAAAGAGGGAGAGAGGAGGGACAGGTCACAATCCACTTGATTCTGAAGTTAACAGAAGGTAAAAGAGGATTAGCAGCACCACAGTATTGTGACTGCACTCTAATCCCAAAGATTATGAGCTAGCACATTCGTTCTTACCGCATCAATTCCGGAGAGCTGCATACCCATGTTGATCACTACTACAGACAGTACTTGCCATCGCACAGAATGATCTGAGAGCAGTTGCCGTACAGACACAGCTTTCACTGAGGCAAGTGAACATTTTTCTTCCTCGATCTCCTTAATGGTATCCTGCACATTATGTTTACCAAGGAACAAGCTTAATGCTGTAGGATGAGAACAACATGTTAGTCTACATTCCAGAGCACTGCAGGATGGGACAAGGGACAACCAATGGAGAGAATGCAACCTCCAAGGTTTGCTGGACCCAAGTGACAACATCAAAATCATTTTCAAGGGGAAGAGGCAAAAGTTGCAACCTTTAATGTTATATCTCTGCTGAATGTAATATAGAATAATATGGAGATTAATATAGAAATATATTTTTATATTTAAATATATATTTAAAAATATATTTAAAATATATTTTTATATTTAATAAAAAATATATTGCTCATAAGCTGTGAAACTCTTACAGCTCCTCAAATTGGTGACCTTCAGATATGGATTTCAATTCTTACAATTCCCAGTCAATATAGGAGTTGAAATCATAGGAATTCAAGAAATCAGAAAGGCATCAGGTAGGAGGTGGGGGCCCGACAGAATTTATTTTATTATTGAGCCCATCATTTGTGGCCTGCTCTGGCAAAAAAAGAAAAAAAAAGTGTTATTGAACTATAAGAATTGAATAGGTCCACCTGGATAACTTTGGGCCAGTCACCTTCTCTTAACCCTAGGAAAGAAGCAATGGCAAACTACTTCTGAAAATCATTGCCAAGAAAACTGCAAGGATTTGTCAGGTCTGACAATTGGACACGATTGAATGAAGGGGGGGGGAACTATAACCACCAACATTTCCTGGTCAGAGGTTACATTTTGAGCGAAAAGCTTAGGGCCAGGAAAGCAACTCCATACAATTTAATTTACATCATTACTCTGTGTGTGTATGTGTGTGTGCCACATTTATAGCAATTCAATATAAATATAATTGATGTTAATTTTATCGTTATATCACATAAAAATGTATTTCAGTAAATAATTGTTATCAATAAGGCCAAATCAAGCAGTCTTTTTTGGAGTTGCCAAAATGCATTAGAATGACCAGACTTTTAACGAAGCTGCACTTGGGTTTAGTAGAGGAAATACAGTACTGTAGATAAAAATAAGTTGCCATTTGAAATATTGTTAGGTGTTAGGTGTTAATTCTGCTGCATTTTGAGGTGCTGGGTGATGTATTAAAGAGATGCAAAGGGAACTTTAATTACCTGAGAGCTAAAATGAGAAAACGAAGCCAAATTATACTATATATTATTGGCTGGAATCCCTAATATGTCAGTTAAATTTAAGACCAGGAATAGAAATTCAGTACTAGACTCAGACAAAGAAGTCAGATTACTCTGAGTCACTTTTGGGCTAAGAAAACTTCATTGGATGGCTGTTATAATAGAATGGTGTGGATGCCAGCTTGAGGAAGAATTTTTAAAAATCTATTTAAAAGGCTTCTATGTCACTTCAGTAATCACAACTCAAAATGGCTCATGGAAATAATATAAATATTAGTCAGAGAAAAACAATGAAAACTTTTCTGACAAACTGGAAACTTATATGGACTTTTTGCTGAAAAAAAATAATATGATGATTTATGGGTTTTAAGATTAAAAATAATGTGGATTAAAAGAGAGGCTGAAGGAACATGTAGTAATATTGAAGAGGGAGGTGACATTGTAATTATCAAAAAGAAAGTTGGAAGTAATTGTATTCCATTTTTTTTCTTTCTTTCTTTCTTTCTTTCTTTCTTTCTTTCTTTCTTTCTTTCTTTCTTTCTTTCTTTCTTTCTTTCTTTCTGATTTGTTTTTTATAACTTATATCTTAATAAATAAAAAATAATACCAATACAGTAACAGCAATATAATAAAACCATAACATACCCATAATAATTATATCCAGATAGAAAAATCAGTCATAATTATCCTTAACCATTGTCAAGGTTGCCAGTACCATAGATCACCAGAATCTAATATTCCAACTCAGGCACTTTCTATCACTCCTGTCTAAGTCACCAAATGCTCTTAGAACCACCTGATTTTCCCAACCTTCCTAAGTATTGGGAATATAGGGCAGATCTTTTATCTGGTAGGAGAGAATTCCCAAGGTGGGGAAGACCCACAAAGAAAGTTCACCCCTTGCCACTCTTCTGGAGGTAGGAAAAATCAGTATAGCCTTGCAGTCTGTGCCTCAAAAAAACATTCATACTTCTGGCCTTTATTTGTGAAGTGCTAATACATCTTTAAGACTGGTGAGCCAGGAAGATGCAAGTTAATTTAATTTTACATTATTTTTCTGCAACTTGACACTCCCCAGAAGTGTTGGGACTATGACTTCTATCATCCCCAGTCTCCAGACTGTTGAGGAAGATGGGCTTAGCACTTAAGACTATAAAAACCAGGAGCTCTTCAAAAAGCACAATCTTGACAGTTTTATTTTGTTTCGAATGTAAGAGTAATGGAGAGGAGATCCAAAATATTGCATAACGGTTCAAATGATCAGATAGGTTAATACTTGGTATTCAGTACAAACAACAAATTAAAGTATAAAGCCCAAACCCCTTTCAGTATTTTGAACTTCCTCCATGTGTTCTTGGAATATAGAATATATCAGTGGGCAATATTAACCAAGGAGAGAGAGTTAATGATAAAGAAGGCAGCAAAAATAATATTGTTCCTGGGCGTCTCTAGAAGGTGTCCCTAGATGCTCATCAAGTTCTCACTTTGGGGGGAAAAATAGCAGTATGTGTTCAGCTTACCTTCAGCAGCTCCATGGACATTATTTTTCTCAATAAGCAAGTAACGAGGGCTTTCAGGAAACCAATTCAGTAGCAAGAGCTGCAGAAAAGCAGGAACCACCACTACAGAGAGGAAAAGAGGCCAATGGGCATCCTAGAAAGAAAGGTCCCAACAGAAGTGAAGAGTAATCCACATGTTCACTTGTTTCTTTATTAGCATTTGCCCCGAGCAAAGATAACATGTGCTGTAGACAGGTGTTCAACTTCTTTGCCTATGATCAGCTTTCTTTCTATAGCAGCTGCCCTTCACCTTCCTTCATGTTTCTCATGAACTGGATAGTATGACTAGATTACTGGAAAAGTGGGTGCATAGGTAGAAATTAGAGTGGACAGAACAGTATGTATTATTTCTGGTGTGTGAAAAATAATGGTCTCAAATAACTGCTCAAAGCCAAAGTGAAAGACTGTATTTAACTCGTAGGCATACATGTATTACACAAGAAATAAACAGCTTGATGAGCAGAAACATTGGGAAGCAAAGGGCTTTGTGAACTACTTGCAGAAGCTCTGTATGCTTGGAGAAGCAGGCAGCACAGAGAAACAGATTGAGCTTCAAGGAAGCCAAATCCATTTACCTTATCTAAACCAGCGGGAGAACAAATGTGGGATAGAAAATGGTGCTCTTGCCATTTCTTCAGCTTACTTTCCGAACAACGGAGGGACTGCATTTCATTGGGTGCTCTGCCCTAACTCATTTCATCCAGAAAGTGAAAGTATAGCATTTACCTCCCCCAGAAATTCTGGAAGGCCCAGGACTTGGGCAGAAAAGACCCCCAGACAAATGAAGATGCTTGGAACCAGGCCCAGGAATCCCCGGAGGTTCTTTGGGGCAATTTCTCCCAGGTACATGGGCACCACACTGAGACAGATGCCTGACAGAGGGATAAAAAAAAGAAGAAAGATGATGTATTTTCAACATTTTTATATTTAGCTGACATCATACAGTATTTGATAATTTAATCCCATTCTTTAAAAGCCACCTAGAGTTTCTTGTGATTGAGGCGGCATTCAAGCTGACAACTGAATAAACAAAATAAATAATTAAAAAGTCACTTTTACAGTAAAAAGATAAAAATGTGACACCATTATAATTAGTTCATTATGGCATGACATTTCTTGGGAAAACAGCCTAATTCAGACTGCTTATGAAATGAATCTGCAGTCAATTACTTAGGAACATGGTAGGTTTTTTTATGGCAAGGATTCAATTCCTGAATTAAGAAGATGACATTTTTCTTTTCATTTCAAGACAAGCTCAACAGGGAACTTTATTTGCAAATGAAATAGCTAGCTCAACCTTCTTCGATCTGCTGTCCTTCAAATTGGGCTACAGTGCCCATAATTTCTAGTCAGTATCTCATATCACCTGGGAATTTTGGAACCTGTAGCCCAATATATCTGGAGGACACTAAGATGGAAAAGGCTAGCGTAAATGCTATTTTGTAGTGGTTGCCTGTTTTCTGGTTGCCAGAAGGTACAGAGCCCCAAAACTAGTACATGGGGTGAGAGGGGGAAAAGGGATTATTTTCCATCTAACTCTGCACATTTGTTCCATATATGCCCATTGATTTGACAATCATTTATTATTATGCCTACAGCAATCGTCTTTATACCATTTAGGACTGCTTTCGCTCAGAACGATGATTTTGTTTACTTTCTTAACTAACTTTGCATTTGCATAATGACAATCCTATACATTGTAACCACAGAGAAATCTGGTGCAACGCAAAGAGGGGGGAGACCAGAGATAGGCTGCATACGTCTCTCTAAATTCTGCATCAGTTTGTAGCTTCAATAAAAGCATTCCAAAACCACAATGGGATTAAAAGATCAATGCTTCTATAAAAACATTGCAAAAACCAATTCGTGTACTTGACTTGCTTTATGGAAACATAAGGGAGAAAGAATATCGATGCAGCAAGAGAGGTCCTTGGCGCTCTCTGAGCTTGGTTGTTTTCTTGCAGATGTCTCATTACCCAAACTAGGTAACATCATCAGGACTAGCACTGGTGGTGTTACCTAATTTGGGTAATGAAACATCTGCAAGAAAATAGCTAAGCTCAAAGACCACCAAGGTGCCCTCATTTTAACCCTGAGCTACAAATATTCTCCTTTATTAATGCAGCAAAATCCTACCAGAATGAATCCCTATGATGAAGCGCCCCAAAATGACCATTTCAGGGGATCCCAAGTAGCGGCTGAATCCCATTAACATGCCAGCCAACAGAACAAGGAAGTTGCTACGGATCAAAGTGCCATTCCTGGTAACGAAAAGACAAAAATTTTAATTGTTCTCATATTTTTCTCTTCTCCTTCTGCCTCCCCAAAACTGTCTTACCATAACCCCTTTTTCTTCTTTATCTTAAAAGAGATTGGCATTCCCCTTTCTTAATTCCCATGAGGACTATTTATCAGATGGAACGAGAAATAAACTGGCCAGCCAAACAATTCACTGTACCCACCTGTAGCTAGTTTGATGACTCTGATACCAAAAACTTAGAGTAAAAAAAGAAGAGCTTGCTAGAGCATAAATACAGATATTGTTCTTATGACAGCATAAATGATTCAGAGAAACTTTAAATTAAATGCAGGGCATGACTGAAAGGCGGGCAAAAAGGAACGGGTCAGGCTTTTCTCGGTATGTCAAGCTGATTAACTCAATTATCTATTTAATTATTTTCATTATTTAAATTCCTCCTTTAACAAAATGAAGTTCTAAGACAACCGAAGGACAATAAAAAGTGCTCATTTATCTTGAAAGTTAATAAACAGAAAATATTTTTAAATACTTTAATATACTATAAGCAAGTTTTCTTATCCTGGTAATTTTCTTATGTGTTGTTCTACAGCAAACATCACTCACAGGCAGAATAATAGGGATATTATCCATGCAGAATGAAAATTGTAATCTGACACACTTGAGTGGGACCATCAGATTAGAAAAAAATGTCCTAAGGTGTGGCAGTGATTTCAGGATACATCAAGTATTGTTGCTAGCTTGCATGCTCTCTATGTGTAATTGAGAATCACTACCTTGTTTTTTATTTATTATTAAATTCATCGGTCGCCCATCTTATCACAGGGTAACTCTTACCTCCCATACTGGGTGACCAGAATTCCCACAGGAAATGACCCCACCAAGCCTCCCAGGGCAAAAATGGAGACAGTCAGGGAGTACATGAGAGTGAGAGGTCCTTGCGCCAGGCCCTGCCCATAGCGTTGGTACCATGTTGCATTGTAGAAGGCTTTGATGTGCTGAAAAAGGAGGGAAAGGGAGACTGATAAAGAGAAGATTGCCACAATCCTAGCTCCACATTTACCATGGTCAATTTTCACAATGCCTGGGTCAGCTGAAGGCCAGTGATGCCTGGAGGGGATAATATCAATCAAAACACTGAAGCACTGGAAAAAAGAAGAGAGCTAGCTCTCCTATTAAGGTCAGGAAATGGAAAGGGCTTTCTGCCAGATCAGTGATGGGAAATCTTGATTGTTTCTGAATTGTAGCTTCGTCAACCCAGTCAACAAAGTCAATGGTGAGAAATGTTGCGAATTATAGTTCAAGAACAACAGGCCAATCCGTTGCACCACTGCATTGTTCTGCTTGTTTAGGAGAAGAATAATTCCACTTTCCACCTTCTGTCTTACCACTGCTGGAGAGTTTACCACAGCCAGATTGAAGCCATACAGCATGGAGGACCCAAATGATGACAGGAATGTAACAGCAAGAAGTGGAAAGGTCAGATGCTAGGAGATACAAATAAGAAAAGTCAGGTCAGAAAAGGAAATAGTATGTGATTTCTCAAAAGACTACTGTCATCTTTAAGAGTCATCCTATACAAGTCTGCTGCCTTTTACATAAGATGGCATTACAGTTCCCAGAATTTCAACCAGCTGGATCATATTGTGCTGATGTTGGAGATGGGAAAGACAGAAGATATTATCTGAGGAAGACCTGTTCAAGCCATTATGTTTAACCTGAAATGGCACCAAGCATGTATTTCCAAGGTTGGCTATTATTGAATCTTAAACCTCAATAATTAAAAAATGAGAATTAGCAGGGAAGGAGGGAACTGATTTCCTGATATACTTTGATTCTATACTTTGATTATGGAAAACATGGACAATAATTTACAAAATATGCCCTTTTCCTTTTAACACTGGCACTGATTAGACCAGGAATAGGAAACCGCTGGTCCTCTGAAAACTGCCATATCTTGCTGCATTCAGTACACTAGCTGGACTCATTGGCAGTTATAAGTCAACAATATCTGGAAAGTCACTGGATCCCTCTTTGTAGTGGCAAAACCCATAGAAGTTAACCAGAAGAAACTGTTGTTGATACGTAGGTCTTCTACTTTACAGAAGGCAAAGTAAATCTGCAGGAGGGATACCTCTGTAGGTTCCTCTGTCAGAAAACTAGAATGAGGAATCTTTTAGACCCTTCAAAATAATTGAAGATGATGGGATAGCAATTAGATAGTACAAAATATGTCAGAGGGAGGAATCCAAGTTTATTCACAGATGGAGACTGATCCACAATGGGAATTAGGCATGCCTCTAGCCAGTCGATAAATAGAACTTTTCCATTGTAGCTAATGCTGAACATTGAATTTGGGACCTAGAGAAAAGGGATACACGTTGACTAAATCTTAAATATCATGGCAATAGATTGTATTGTATATGTAGAATGTGATATTGGTCAAATATCTTAGGTAGAATAAGCAACTACTATAGAATAGAATATAATAGAATAGAATAGAATAGAATAGAATAGAATAGAATAGAATAGAATAGAATAGAATAGAATAGAATAGAATAGAATAGAATAGAATAGAATAGAATAGAATAGAATAGAATTCTTTATTGGCCAAGTGTGATTGGACACACAAGGAATTTGTCTTTGGTGCATATGCTCTCAGTGAACATAAAAAGACAGGATACATTCGTCAAGAATCATAAGGTACAACACTTAATGATTGTCATAGGGTACAAATAAGCAATCAGGAAACAATCAATATTTTACAACTGATTTAAACATTTAATATTTCTTTTGTTATTTTAACCAAATGGATTTTCCACCAATCCCCTGCCATCTTAATTCTGATTTCAATCACAAATCATATTGAAAAAAAATCCAATCATAAACATACACTATGAAGGCGAAACATTAAAAAGCATCAATGCTTCAATACAAATCTCAGCATCCAAGAGAAAAAAGAACTATGGGATATCAACTGCATAACTGTACAATAGATCAGCTTGTGCTCTTGCGTTATCCTCAAAATTTTCTGGAAAACCATTTTTCACTTTGTGCTGGAAAGGTAATAGTGACGAGGCAGGCAGATGACCCTGGAGAGAACCTTCTACAATAGGGTCTCCATCTTTCTTTATCTTTATCTTTCATTCCCACCATTACACTTCAAATAGCCAGAAGACATGGACCTGATCCTCAGGATGAAGCTTGAAAAGTAAAAGTCGCTACTCTGAATTGGACCCCAAAATGAGAAAGAAATAATAGATATGATGGGTTCTTTCTAGTGAAATTTCTGGTATTTGTGGGATCAACCGAGTGCTCATCAAAATACACTGAATAAACTAAACTAGATTTACAGATAGTCCTCAACTTATGACCCATAAAGGACTGTGCCCATCATGGTTATAAGTTGCGATAGTTGTAAAATGGACCAGCCATGTGACTAACCTGATTTTATGACCTTCTTTACAGCAGTCATTAAGTGAACTCTATGGACATAAAATGATTACTGTGATCCTTAAATGAACCAGTGGTTTGCTATGAGCCAGTTTTGCCAAAAATAACAAATTTTTTTCAAAGGTTTGGCTTCCTAAAAATCGTTTGGTGATTATGAACCCTTCAAACTGAAAATAAATATAATTTCAGAATGACTGTATTATGTAAGAATCTTGAGAAATATGAAATTGACTTTTAATGGCTGTAATGTACTTAATCACATGTTTCCAACACACTGCACGAGTTCAACTAAAAGTGTTTTGCTATTGATTTTCATTTGTACTCAGTGTCTTGTGCAACTTGCTGCAGTGTCCAACAATAATCAGTCAGCACTGATGGATTCCAGTTGCTCTGATACCATTTTTCCATTATGGCAATGTCCTGGTGAAATTTTTCACCATGTTCGTCACTGACTATGTCTAAATTTTGAGGAAAGAAGTCCAAATGTCAATGCAGAAAATGAATCTTCAGTGCCCTTCATGGTCTTGTATGGGGTAAGAAATTTGTCAACCAGCTGAATGTAGTTTGGTGCTCTGTAGTTGCCAAAAAAATTCTCAATTATCAAATGCTTTCCAGGAGATTTTCTCTAGCTCCATCAACACATCTTCAAACTGCTTGCCACTGATGATGTATCTGATCTGTGGACCAACAAAAATGCCTTCCTTAAACTTGGCATCAATTATTATTGGAAACATCTGTCTCAACTAACAAAAATCTTCACCTTCTTTGTTCATCACTTTCACAAAATTTTTCATCAGTCCACGTTTTATGTGAAGAAGAGACAAACATTTCTTTGTTGGGTCAACAAGTGGTTCATGTGCCACATTTTTCTGTCCTGGAACCAAATCCTTTTGGAATGGCCATTTCTTTATAAAATAATGTAACTCTCTTGCATGGCTGTCCTATTCACATATGTAACAACAGTACTTGGTATATAGAACTGCATTCCAAGGAGCAGCACCACTATTTTTAGATCTCCTCAGATATTCCAGGTGTACTTGGTGTACTGGCGCTTCAACAATAGTTCCATGTTTTCATATGTTCCTTTCAGGTGTAAAGCATAGCCAACAGATACTGAAGAGTGTATATTACCATTGTGGAAAAAACAGAAGATTTCTATAAAATGGTATGTGATAGGTTATATTACAGTTATTTTTGTGATTAGCAGCCAAAAATTCATAAGATACATCCAAAAGTGTTCAGGAAAAATATTCTTTGCTGTCCAGTGAAATCAGAAATAAATGCTGTTTTTTGGCAAAACTATTATAGAATGCAGTCTTTTGACTGTGAGACAGTGTGAATGGCTGGAAATGTGGGCAGGTTGCTGAATGCCCAAAATGTGATCACATGACCATGGGCAGGTAGCCATTGGAACTTTGGAACTGCAACTTCCAATGTAAGTATCTCCAGGGAGGCCTATCGTAACTTCAAAAGGTTGTTAAGCGACCAGCCATAAGTCGAGGACCACCTGTACCACCCCATGAGCAATAGCGGCATTTTCTGCCTTCTCCAATGCACTCAGGAGCCATAAAAACCTAAGCTGATAGAAGGCACGCCTGACTAGAGGATCAACCCAAGAGTAGCTCTAAATTGTTAGTCAACCTCTGAAAAGCAAAATGCAGCTCCATTGCACCAGGTCAACTGGTAATATTGCAATATTGTATATTATTTAACCTTTTGGAAAGAAGGAAAAGATTTATAATGAGAAGAAATGGAAGAGAATATCATAAAAAGAAGAAATCTTTGAACCCATTTAACTAATACAGAACACTGGAGAGAAAGAAAGGGCCAGCTATTAGACAGGGGTTTAGCTAGTATTTGTCAGGAAATATAGAGAGACAATATGTTTTGTAACATGTTTTATATCACCCAACTTAACACCACTGAAATTGCTGAGAAAGATATGCGGAAACTTTCTCTAAAGCAACCTCTAGCAGCTAAGATGGACCTATTCCCCCCACCCCACTCCAGATGGATCCTACACATGTATACACCACAAGAGTGAGGATATTGTAAAGGAGGGCATTAAGAAAGGATTGATTACGGTTGTAGGTATAGGAGCATGCAATTCAGTCGAAGAGAGAGAATTAGTAAAAAATACAAGAAGACAAAGGAGTAAGATGGTGGAAAGGAAAATGATTTCTTCTTGCCTTCCTTAACCTCCTGAAGTTTTGATTTAGTTTTTTCATGCTTTGCCCAATATGTCAAGCCACCAAAACATTACTATGTGCATCCACATCTATTCTACCACTCCAGAGTTATATCAGGTTCCATTACAGGCAGCATGTTTGTGAGTTGCACAACAGGACAATGTGGTAACCACTGAACTTGGCCAAGAATGAATGCACAGTGACAGATTATTGGAGCTACAGCTAATCAACATTCCAGGCTAAATGGTACCTGTTAGGCTATATTGGTTCAGCCTTTACTTTCTTCATGGTTACCTATTTTATACCTCACTACCGGCTTCAGAACTCTTGGAAGTTCTTGAGCTATTAAAGTATGATAGTTCTGGCAAATCTGGGAAAGAAAAGGTCTCACCATCACTCATTGGCTTAGACTCTAAGCCTTAGAGGAATTATTAGTAGCAATAGCAATAGCACTTAGACTTATATACTGCTTCACAGTGCTTTATACAGCCCTCTCTAAGTGGTTTGCAGAGTCAGCATATTGCCACCAACAATCTGGGGGCACTATTTTACCAACCTCGGAAGGATGGAAGGCTGAGCCGATGAAAATCTAGCTGCCAAACTGCTGGGAAAATAGCCTTGGCCTAGATTCTTAGATGGGGTGTAATTAAAATTCCAGGTGACTTCTTGAAAAATGCCAGATCATAAGACCACTCCTTGAAAGGAAAAAAAAATTGGCCAAGTGGCAAATAAAAAAAGTAAAAAAAATAACAACAATCACTTACCCTTGTAACCTTTCTTGGGAATGCAGAAGGGGGGCTGTTGTCCATTTGTGAAAGATAGCCCGGCATCCTATGACTTGATAATATGATACAAGCTTGGTAAAGAGAAGGGGAATTGCCTGGTTGTGAGCTGCGCAATCATTTCAGTAAGTCATGAATAGAACTTTTCATGAGAAAAAGAAAGTTGAAGACAGAAAAAAAATAATAGAACGTAGTAAATAAACTCCTACCAAAGACTGGGAGCTCCCAGGCTCTGCCAAGTGACAAACAGGAAGGAAAAATTATTTACACTGGGGCCAAACTAAGTAAAGGATGGGCTTAAGAAGAAAGATGCAAGATGGGGAAGAAAAGTTCTCTTTTAGATAACTTAATAAAAAGAGGACCCAATCACATGATGGACAAAGCGAATCTTATTAGGTATTTGGAACTGCCCAGCCCAGAGCACAATTAACCATCTCTGTGCTTGGATGATAGCTGCTTGCAAGGAGAAGAATGTATTGAAGCAGGTTTTTTTTTTTTTAAAAAAAAGACATGGTATAAACAAATATCAGACTCACATTCTAATCAACCAAGCTTGATTAAAAGCTGCAGGAATCCATGTTTAGTCTGATCTAAATAATGTTGCCATGTTCTTTCCTACCATTCCTTGGAGTTTAAGCATTTGTGTATGATATATACAAACACAGTGGTATCGTATGTACTCAGTGGTATATATACACACAGAGCACAACATCACAGCCAAATGTGAATGATGAAAATAGGGATGAATTAAGCCACTTAGTTATTCCTTAATTTTGGATCTTGGTTTATTCCGTTTTGGACTATACCACCCCATAGCTTTCCAAATCATCTATAATCCCAAAGTCACATGGAAATCTTCAAATCACTTCCAGGAGTTTTTTTTCCCCCATCAACTGCAATTACTGAAGGTTTTCCTTAATTTGGAGCAGGAAGTAAGAAAAAACTTTCTTCATAAACACTAACATAAATCTTAATAGTCCTCCCAAATCCAGGAACAAAGGAAACTCTTACTTCCAGCTATATATGATTCAGGCTCACCACTTTGCACCCCTGACTTACTGCTTGTCTTGGCTGATCAATTATAAGTTTCAAAAATGTAGATACCCAGTATAGGCACAAAAAATTAGCCCACTTCTGCTTTAGATTTTTAAACATGACAGTATTATTCAATAATATATTTTGTCAAGAAAACTGGAAGATTCTGAAGAAGCCTGAAATAGCCTTAGGCCAATAAAGGCTAGGAACCATATTTTGAAATTTGTTCCCTCCTACTATATTTATCTGAATTACACCTTGCTATCTTAAATCCTCTGACAGAGATTATCTACTTTAATACTGAGTGAGAGGGAAGTCCACTAATCTCGAATGACTTAAATTGAGGCAGTTTTTCCCAACTTGGGCCCTCCAGATATGTTAAGAATTTTTCACTTCCAGAAATTATAGGCAGCAGATCTGACGCAGCTGGGAGCACAGGACTAGAAATAAGGCGGCAATAAGGTATTTTGACTCCACATGTTAAAGAAACTCTTCCCTCTGGCCCTTCCTCAAAGTTGATAGGGCCCCATAGTTGCTGGCATCTGTTTGTGTTGCTCCCTCTCTCATAAATTATTCCTGGCACTTTCAGAGTTCTTCCCCATGTAGCTCTTCATATGCTTTCCTCCCAGTCTATATTGCTTGGGAAATGCTGCCCCACAGTGTTCCTCTTGCTGGCAGCAGGGCCATGGCTTAAAGGAGTGAGGAGTCTTGAAGCCCCATGACTGGATGGAAAGGGACAGTCTACAAGGGTGGCCTCAGGTGCCTCCTCCATATTCGTAGAATGTTTGCATAGATTTGCTTCATTTCCCAATGGAAACACTAATGTTTTGCAAGATAATCTTGGCTGGCACTAAGAGGCTCTGCTGCGAGGTAGAGATCTATGCATCTCAGTATTGAGGTAAGGGAGGTGTGTAGATAAGCCCTAAACATTTAAGAAATACAGAATGTTTTTGACAATCATACTCAAAGCATTTGCTAACCACGTGTTGCTCGAAGACCTGATTCTGCTTCTCTTCCATATGAACCTTGTTGTTTGCATTGGCACATTATACAACACAACTCTTGTCCTCCAATTTTCCGGTATTTTAAAGAGTATTTCCTGCAGGGTGTGTCATTCTGGGTTTAAGCAGCAATATGAATGGCTAGTTTCAAAGAAAATTAATGGTTGCTTTTATATAGAATAAATTTATTTAGTTTCTGTAATACTACTTGAAAATATCCAAGCAGAAACTAATTTAGGAATCATGTGACTGTAACCAATGATTCCAGAATTAGCATTTCCGTTTTGGAAGAACAGACAAAATATAGAAGTAAACAGCTTTGCCTATTTAAGAAAGACTTGGGTTGGCAAAGAAGAATAAATAAATAATGGCATAATAGGACCCCTAAGCATAATTCATTTTGAAGTTCTAGGCAGAAGTTTCTTTGTATGGAAAGTTTTGGTTGGGTCAGTCACTTAACTTCATGTAGCAGGAAGACTTGACGCTTCAGCATTGAAAGAATGCTGTTTCCTCCTTTCCCAGAGCAGAGATTCTTCATTCTGCTCATAAAAGAATCACTTCATACTGTATTTTATAGGGAGTGGAGGGAGCTTTTGCAGAAAGTGGTAATTCTGCAAAGGTAATATATTACTTGCTGGCAACTGGCAACCCCTCCAGCTATTATAGCTGTTCAAATGGCAGGCAAGGAATCAGAATGTGTCCTTCTTCTCTTCAGTCCCAGAATAATTACACTTGCATGCAAACATTTACGCACTCCTGGCTCTGTTTAACTTTGTACCATATCAAGGTTGGTCATCTTCTGTTCCTTAGGGATTTATTGGGATGCACAATTTCACAGGAGATATCTAAACTTCCAATGGTACTTCAGCATTAATGTTGAGGAATGAACTTTATAAAACAGCCTTCCCTAACTTTGGGTGGTAATCTCCAGTAGTGCTGGACTTCAACTTCCCGCTATCCTTAGCTTGACATACATCTGATTGAGTTGGAGAACTTCAACTTGAGCAAGGCTATTGCAAATTTAAAAATAATTGCAATGGTTGGGAGAGGGAAGAAACACATTTTACCTGGTTTTGGCATTGCACAAATTTGATTTAAGAGCTGTGGTGGTGCAGTGGTTAGAGTACTGCAGGCTACTTCTGCTGACTGCCGGCTGCCGGCAGTTTGATTCTCACCGGCTCAAGGTTGACTCACCTTCCATCCTTCCAAGGTCGATAAAATGAGGACCCAGATTGTTGGGGGCAATATGCTGACTCTGTAAACCGCTTAGAGAGGGCTGTAAAGCACTGTGAAGCGGTATATAAGTCTAAGTGCTATTGCTAGTGTTATTGCTATTTTCTTCTTTGAACCCAGCCATGTGAATTCAGCTACTGTAACTTGTGTCCAATTGTACCTCATTAATCGATGAATAATGAAATTAGATTTATTATGTGAGAATCTCTTCAGTGATTTCTGAAACCAACTTTCAAGAATATTGCACCAATAAAATGAGTCTATTGGTCCCAGTTCTTCACATGTATTCCTTTCTGATCTCAGAATGTGAAAAAGAGAAGAATGCCTCCAATATGTAGATACCAGTTTGAAGAGATTCCTGCCTGATAATCTGCATAGGTGTGAAATATTATGATCGATCATATGACAGATTTCCTTGTATTTTGAAAGTTCTTATTAATTCCATTTCTAATCATATTTCTTCTACTTTCTAATCAACCACTTGACTCTGCATCAACTTTTCCTAGTGAATTAAATTATAAACTTTTGCAGTTTTCAAGGATTTTGTTTCGGAGCATAAATATGGCAAGAACAATCAATTTTATATACTGAAACTCTGCTACTGTGAAGCTTTATCTCCAGGACACTTAAATAGCACTAGCAATAGCAGTTAGACTTATATACTGTTCCATAGTGCTTTACAGCACTGTCTGAGCCATTTATAGAGTCAGCATATTTGCCCCCAACAATCTGGGTCCTCATTTTACTGACCTCAGAAGAATGGAAGGCTGAACCAACCCTGAGCCTGTCAGGATCGAACTCCTGCCTGTGGACAGTTAGAGCTGGCTGCACCCACTTCCTCACGCCCACCCGGCCACACCCACCCAGCTGCGTTGACCCAGCTGAGTACACCCAGTTGCGCTCACCGCTCCACACTGGCCTGGCTGCTCTGAGTCATCCTTAGACCCTCAGGAAAATCCTAAAGAAAATGAAATAAATGAGGTGTGCTATAAAATAAAAGAAGAAAGGGAAGAAAAGGAGGGGAAGAAAATAGATATATAGAAGAAAAGGAGGGGACCTTTTCTTCTATGACAAGGACCTGCAAATATGTGTGATTCAGAAGGATGATCTTACTTCCTTTTTTTATGCGACTTTGAATCAGTCTCGACTCCTGGTGGCCGGTAATATTTTCAGGTGGTCTAGGACAACTCACAGCAACCAGGTCAATGTTGCTGGTGGATGCAGATAGGTCAACGTTGTTGACTTGGCACTGCTCACTCAGTGTGGCCAAGTGGGTGGGGACGGATCGGCGCAGAACAAGTCGCACTGGCTATTTAAACAAAAATCACCTATGCATGTGTATACATATCCACAGACCCATGTTTCGTCTAACAAATTGTTCTACTAATGGGCTCCTATTACACATTTATTTTCTCTCCCCATTAATGTCTGTAAATAGCTTGCAATAGGCATTAGGATATGATTAACTCTAAACCTCTAACCACTGACTTGTGCTGTATAACACAAGTATGTTACGTAATGTCCCTCCTTAATTTATATGGCTGAATGTTAAAATCTGCCACTTTGGACTGGAATAATTGAATTAACTGTTCCTTCCCCTTATTTTAAAAGTAGATGCTCCCCATAATAGTGAATCTGAGTGCTTAAAACTATGAGGGCTCTATCATTGGGAAAAATCGTTCCTGAAAGTTAATCTGAATGCACATATATATGAAAATTTGAATATGTATGCGAGCAGAAGATGCGTAAAAAGAGAAGTTAGGCCCAAGTTGAAATTTTGAAGCGGATGTGACTCAGTGAAGATGGTAAGAAAGTATATAATCTAAATAATTCTGGATCTTACATGTTTGTATCAATAGCATTATTTAAATAGCTGCTTTTAGGATATCTTCCAAACTAATAATATGATATTTGAGTGAAATATCTTGTAGGATCCATTTAGTAAATATTTTCTGTTTTGAAGAACACACCATCTCATTCCAGACAGTGTAATAGGTTACCATAATATTAATAAACGACACATTCAAGGGGGACGCTGTTGCAGGTCAGTGCTACAGCATTTGGAAAACAGACTTTTCATTTAAGATTCCAGAAATAAAAACACTTAGAAGGTTCACAGCTTAATCTTGTCTTTATATTCTTTTTTTTTATGAGTTAATTTTTTTAAAAAACACACACTTATCACGACCCTAGCTCAAGTGAACATTAGTACATAAACTACACATCACCAAAACATAATCACAAAAATTCCAAAGCACTCACCAGTTCTAGAAACTAAAGAACAAAGAGCAGTGTTACAAATAAGACCATATCTTTGCTTGCTAATCACCTGTGTATGAATTCTTTGCATTTCCTGCAGTTGCAATAAACATATATTGGTCTTTGAGATGTTTGTTTTCAAACAGGAACAAGTTATTAGAGACATTGCCATGATTCTGTTTTACCAGATTTGGAAGTAGCATCCTCTTCCTCTGTGCTATGAAAAATAAAATACGATTGACAATTACACTTTTAGAGTGAAGATATTGAAAAAGGTTTACTATTATATTCTGTTGTGTGGATTAACAGCAACTTCCTTTTCCCCTTAGTTAATTTAGCCAAACCAGTAGATAAGGATTGTCAGGGCTACACTTTTAAAAATATCTGAGGAGCATAAATTACCCATTTCCTATTTAGACAAATGAGAAGTTTGTAGCCCTCACTGTAGTGAATGTATCCTTAAAAGCATGCAAAATAAATGTGAATGCTTTGATCAAAGAGCTTTAGTTTCTACAAACCACCTTCATGGTTCTTCAGTTTTATTTTTCTGATGCAGCTCCTCATAGCCATAATAGTTTCACTATGCCTTGCTCAACATTTATGCATATATATTTATGTCCTAAATCATGAATATATATGCAAATAAAGATTAAGTCTGGATTCATTAGTGATTTGATTTTTTTTTCTGTGAGAATTTCAAGAAAAGCTCTCTAATATTCTATGCAGATATTTCTGCATCTAGAAATGTGACTGTACCAGACAATTTGCGGGCGTTCCAGAAAAAGCATCATAAAATATTACATAGCAGAGACAATTATATGGTTTATCAAAGGTCCCATTTCTGAACTATCTGGTTATCACTGAAAGGTCACTAAATAATTGTAGTTACTTGAATGAGCACTGTCACTAAAAACAGAAGAGTTACAGCCCAATTACATTTTGTAAAACTAGGCAATCTCTTTGATATGTAACTTTACTGAAAAACAAAACTGTTACAAAGTCTTAAAAGGCTATGGCTTTGAAAGCAGACAGGAATACCAACAGAAATTTCCCTATGGTGCTCTATAAAGGATGAGTTGTATCTATGCTTTATTCCAGTAGGCATGATATAAATCAGGAGGAAGCCAAAATTATTTTATCAGAGATGCCGCTTCCCAAATGTGCATTCCAGGTATCCAAACCCAGTTCGAGTCAGCATGAAGGGGACAATTGTGCTTTCATTACTATTGTTGGTTCACTTTCAGCTGGATATATGAGGTCAATGTCAGAAAAATGAAGGTTGAGGATTATCTAGATATAGTGTGAAGAATTCCTCTTTGGAAGGTTTTCTATTTCAGGAAAATAATAATTTGATTATTTAGGAAGGGAAAGAAAAAATAATTATGTATAGCTCGCAATGTTAAAATGCATCACATAGGCTGCTTAAAATAAAATAAAAAATAGTTTTTAAAGATTTTCCCAAACCAAGAGGGCAGCAGGAAATTACACAGACCTCAAATTCTCTTGATGATGCTGTTACTAGATGTATTAGAATTTCACTCAGAAAGAGTAAAATCTCCAAACGTTTAATTTTGGGAAGTGTGAAATCCCACTACTCATACAGGCCCAAAAAGATTGTTATTTGTGGGACCAGAAAAGAGGAATACACATGAAGCTTTTTCCTTAGTCTCTTATTTAATCAAAATAGATTTTGTTAACTGCATAGCGGGGTTCTTATCCCATTCTAATGTAATAAACATACATAAATTCTTAATATAATCTTTAAAATGCTCAGCTTCCCTGATGATGGAACAGTGAAAATGGCTCAGCATTATTACAAGGGATTCCTTTATTCAACTGTGTCCCTAATTGAACATTTTTGTTTTAAATAAACAACTGCAAGTATTAGAAATACACATTTTTATAGTAAGAATTTTTCGTATGACTAAAATTTAGTTGTGCTCTAATTTGCTTCCACTGTGAATATACAATTCACAATTCCAAGTTAGTATTCATTCCAAAGCAAAATTTACTTTAGATATGTGAGAATAACATATTCAGTCAATCCATTTAATGTTTTGAAGAGAAGAGAAAACACAAGGTAGAATATTTTGAGCCAATGAACCACAAAGCCTTAATAAAGAACTGGAGATTCAACAGGAAGTTTCTTTCAAGTTCATGGAGGGTGAAGTTGAAAGGAAAAAGTCTTCCTTTTGTGGCCACTTTCATGGCAATCTGATTTATCATCACTCTATCCAAATAGCTCAATTTCAGCTTTTTCCTTGAAGTTGAGACTTTCTCTATGAAAACATATTTTATACATTAAGATTATTTGGCCAGTATTTGGTTTGTTCAGAAACAAACAGCACTAAAATGTTTGGGGAAAACAGCAGGGAGGAGGAGGACTGAATATACAAGCAAAGTTGCACTAGCCACCTCTTACCCTATTTAAAACTCCACCCGGGAGCAGGGGAAAACAATCACACATGCACAAACATTGAGGGCATTCAGGAGAGAAAACATTGTTTTGAATCAGTGCTTCCCAACGTCAGCAACTTTATATGTGGACTTAAACTTCCAGAATTCCCCAGCAGGTCCACACATTTTAAAGTTGTGGAGGTTGAGAAATGCTGATCTGAAGATGAGAATAATCTCCTGGTATTCTGTTCTGCATGTCACACACATGGCAAAAGCTTTAGGCCTTGTACATAGGAGAACAGTGATTAATGATTAAAGGGTAATAGTAAGTTTCTAACCATAACTTAATTCTTTCTTCTCCTCTTGCTATAGGAAGTAATTAGTAGTAGCAAAAAAATCTGAACTCAAAAAAATTACGTTCTAGACACACTTGCATATTGGATTAGCATTTTCCCCAAGAAAACCAATGTCTCAGGCTATACTTCCTTGCTGATAGGGGTCTGGATAATAGATCATATATGAGATGAAAAAACATAGACAGAACCAGATGCCCAAATATTCTATGTTCCCATCAACGTATGATCCACTGAGATTGCTACTAGGAATTGTACTGGTGCAATTACTACTCTAGCAACATAAGCATTTTGTTTTCTGGAATTTCACACTTAAAAACAAACCTTTGCCAACTGAATTCAGCTCTTATCTTCCAATACCCCCAGTTGGTGATGGTGACTGCCTAATGGCCTTATCATGGGATTACTTAGAAATAAAGAGCAAGTTTATTTTTATCTCTAAATCTGCACTAAACACCTTCAATTCCCCCCCCCCCACACACACTATTTTCCTAAATAAACTGGGCTTCCAGCTTAAAGGCTGAAATGTGGAGTCATAATATCAATTATTTTATAAGTTCCTTTCCAATTAGGTGGGAGAATACAAAAATGCTGGTTCATTCACAAATGATTCAACTAGGTTTGTAGGAAGAATAAGATTTTTTTTGCAAGCATTTATTTAATATAGATGTAGGAAAAAGGTAGGAAGCTATAAGTGTGTAGGCAACCCTGTAGTTTCTGTAACTGTTTGTACTATGCCTTCCTTAAATATGGCATCCATCAAAACAAGGAAATTGATGATCAATAAACCTCTCCACTTAAGCAATATTAGACTTAAAAAATAAAACTTACATTTTCATTTACTAGCATCTCCCAGACTAACATTTGATACAGATAAATAAATGCAAAGGTCTTAATTGAAATCATTTTAAACTCCCATTATGACCACTTAACTAGTTTCCGGCCACCTGGGCCTTCATTTGGCATTAACCTGGCAATTCTTTACAGTCCAAGGCCATCTTACAGTGAAAGAGAGGGACCATCTATATAAGTCTAAAAAGTTAGAGGCATCAGCCCGCTGTTCCTCTCTTACTTGCTCATCAAAAGGGATCTCCCAGTTGAATGAATGATGGTAATGATTTTTCTGCTTAAGAGCAAAGCAAGAAATTCTGACATGTTAAATATATTTATAGGAAGTCAGCACGGGGGATAAGAACTGTTGAGGGGACTCATTGTAAAGAGGGAAAGTGTGCATATCAGTCATTCAGGAAAGATAAAAGAAATCTTTGATATAGCAGCACCCAAGCAGTCAGCTGTGCTGAGAAGAACTTGTTTGAGATCAACTGCATGAGAACTTGGTTCCAAAAGCGTCTGAGAGCCTCTGTCTCTTCAGCAATATCTGTTTTGAGGATAAATCTTTTGCCCTGGCATTGGCAGATCATTTAAGTATTGCAGCTCAGTCTGAGGAAAAGAAAGACAAGGAAATAATTATTTGCCATTTATAACTTTGTAACTAGAACTTAATTTACATGCTTTACAAATGAGAGAGGACTACATCATTAATTTTATTTGAATGAACATTTATATTTCTTTTGTACATTTGTTATATTAATCGTGGTACATGTAATGGGTGAACAGCTCTACAGAACTGAAAAAATACATTTTTGGGGGTACTGAGTTCCGTCTTTCTGCATTTATATGTAATGCCTAAAATATACTGAAACCTTTACATAACCTAAAATAAAAATCATGCGTACAGTTGAACTTGCATGAAATGAATGTACACACAGCTCTGTGAATGTGATATAATTGTGAAGTGTATACCTGGAACACAACACTTTTGGATTCTAATTGTCAGTGATTTTTGAGCAGAATAGATTTCTGAGGAGAAAAAGACTGATAAACCCACAACATAAATGAATGAATGAATAATTAAGAAGAGAATTAGAAAAGACACCATCAGCTTGTACTGCATTTATTCAACCTCTCTGCTGCAGTCAGAATGACAGGCTGAGGCCTGCAGATCCTCTTCAAATAAAGGCTGTATAGGTTTAATAAAGACCATAAGTGATTGCTTTGGATAACGGATATATTAGACTCCATTCTTCCATCTCTGAACATTTGAAAGTCATAAGAGTATATAAGCTATTTTTCATCACAATCTCTGTGATTCACACAAGACAGTTGAGGGGTTTTTTTTACCTAAAAAGGCACACTTGATCGTGAGCACACTGGAGAGAGGTCTGCTAAGCATTCTTGTTCAAAGCAAACCATTCTCATATGTTTGCCCAGGAGGAGACCGCTCTAAGGTGTATATGGTTAAAGCTGCTGGTCTTGTGAAAGTGACAAAAGATACCTTATCAATGAACTAACAAAAGAGACTAATGGCTGCAATTCATCTAATTTGAGAAAGGCTTGTTGATACCAAGAAACTCTGACACAAATCTGGTCCATACAGTATGGGGTTAGATAAAAGGGGGGGGGGGAAAGCCTAAAGCATATCCAAATGATTCAGTTCCATTCCAACTAATTGCTCAGTTCAGGGGAGAGGGAGGGAAGTGCCAGATTGACATTTCAAAATAGCTTTGAGAAGGACGGAAACACCTAGTGGTAAAATTTATTTATTAATTGTATTTCTAATTGTATTTCTACATGCAACAATGTATCAGAGGCAGCTCATCACAACCCACAAGACAAAGTTTAATGACTTTGCATGTGAAAGTGATGCCAATTAGAAATCCTGTCTCAACAATAAACATAAAAGGCATGAAGCCATTGGCCTGAAGGCCTTTCCATTACACCCATCATCACCAAGTTCCATACTACGGTAGAATAAAACTGGATGGGATGAAAAAGTCAAAAATTTGAACAATCTTTAAAGAAGCATCTAATAGTGGAATATGTGGAAAATGACACTCTTTGAAAGGGGCCTCTAGAGGTAGCTACAAGGTTAACCCTGGGAGAAGAGTGGGAGGAGAAAGGAAGAAATCTAGAATATGTTCAAGGAAACAATTAAGCAGATTTATGCCTTTATAGCCACAGAATTTGAGAATCATTAACATTATAGTTTTTTGAATTTCTATGGTTTCTATGCTGCATTCATAATCTAGTGGTGTTTGAGAACTCAGCCTCTCTGATGTTCCCAAGTGGATACTGAGGGTTCAGATGTTAAGTTAGGTTACTGCGTTACCCTTTCTTAGTGTGAATTAGGGTATGGTGTGCATGGTGACAATGGAATTCTGCTTAGGTCCCAAGAAAAAAGCAAACCAAGGATGAGGGAATGATATAAGGGCGTTGGCCATAAAGCTTCTTCATCAAGACAAAGGAAAGAAAACAATAGAAGGGGATAAAACAAAGGCATCTGACCAACAGAATTGAAAGTGATGAACTAGAACTGATGCTGGCCCTAGTGGAATTCTCATTATTCTATCTGTTCTGGGCTGCAAACATTTCTATGTTTGCTTGTTCCCACAGTGAAGCAAGACGACAATAACAGTTGGGTGCAGATGCCAGTCATGAGATAGCAGGTAACTGACTCAATGTATCTATTAAAATATCCTGCCCGGAAGATGAGCTGTGATGAGATACATTTTGATTCTACTGTAGTTCTAAATTTGAACCTACAACTGGGCGAGGGGTTTCCTAATGGCCTATTTATTCAGGTACCATGTAACTGAATGTAACTTGTTTAATGTAATTTGCACTGTCTGGTGTCTGTGGAAAGGCTCCAAAGTCTTGCACACTGCCAGGAGCTATAGAAGGTTGATATAAGAGTTTCCGCTTTTTTTGGGTATTTGCACTCCCTGGACCTGAATAAAGCAATAGTGAGCTACCAAACCACAGCAGGCATTGGTAGTTAGTATATGCGTTAGTGGTAAAAAGGACACGACCATTACTAAGTTGTGTCGATCTACCCTCCTATGGAGTCATGAATATTGGTTGGCATGGTAAGTATTTACAAGAAAAAAGGACATTGTTAAACTCTTCCAAGAAAAAGCAACATGGGTTGCTCAGCAGGAGAAAAACACTGCCAGTTTCATTGGTAATTGTGCATCTAAAACTATGGCTGACACTATCACCCTACATCAGCATGCCTGGCTCTACTCCACAGGTCTCATGCAGAAAGCAAAGGCATGCATTAAAGACATGCTGTTTGACAGAGAAGGACTCTTAGTAGTAAAACTGACGGCTATCCTCAATTAGATTCAAAAACCGGTTTAACTGTTTAGTGCACAGGCCTGGTTCTCAATAAGTGTGTGTGTGTGGGTGTCATTAAAGGACGATATGCATGGTACTTTCTAAAGGAGCCACTGAAAGGCTTCCATGCTTTAAACTGAAATCTGAATTTTGTGATATGTTGCTATACTGAGAGGAAAATGGTGTACTTGTATCAGTTTTGATCTTTGGAATGTGAATTGTTTCCTATCAGTCAAAAAATTCCATAAGGTTTCTCATTTCTATGCTTCCCTTCCTTGAAAAGGGACACTATTTTTCACCAATGGATTTAAAAGCTGCCTATTTCATTTTTCATGATTGTCTGAGTTTTAAAGTGAAGACACAAGCTTATTGGCTTTCCTTTGGATTAGGTATTGCCCTCCTCCATGGTTCTCTAAATCTACAGCTGTCATAATAGCTCATTTGAGATTCTCTGGAATAAAATATTATCTTTACTTGGATCATTTTTTTTTGCTGTTCTTGACACATAGTGGCACCATCTTTTAAGTGTGTATATATTATGCTTGACCTATCATCCAATGTCAACATAGAAAATTATTATTCTCTGTATTAAATGCTTCAGATCACATGGTACCTGGCATATTGCATTTCTTCTATACCATTGCTCAGACATATGACTCTGATTATATCAGATGTTATCTGTGGATACTCTCAAAAGGAGGAGCTTTTATATATAAAATATAAAGCTATAAAAGCTATAGAAGGTAGACATACCAATTTCTGCTCTTGGGTTGTCCATACACCATAGATCAGAAAGTGGATACAATCTTGGATAACTATAGAGTTGAAAGCCACACATAATGGGGGAACTAATCCTGCCAGCATGAGTCATAAAGACCATCTAAATATATGGGGTCTGGAGTATAATGGCCTGAGGTCAAGCCTGACATCTTGGAACCAAGAAAGCATGCTACAACATGCTTCTACATTGCAGAATGGTTACAGAGGCATGACTGAGAGTTAAGACAGGTGGAAGGCTTCCACTTTATCTCCCTTTCTGGGACACTCTATCACAGATCTTGTGTTCTTACTGTCACATATACCTTGGTTGCCAGTTTACATTCAAGGTTATAGGATAAATCACCATGAATGATGCATCTTGTCTTCCTCTTTTGAACCCTAGAGCTATTTAAAAGGTACTTTTTATTAGCTATACTGAGGAAATTCTCTTGATATTAACTCCCTAGGATCTCTATGGGTTACCAAGAGACTTCTCTTGGTATTAACTGAAGAACTCCATGGGCTGCTCAATGAGGCTATATACACTGACATTAATCAATGTGATAACTGATAGCCTAAATCTCTGGCCTGCTTGAATGCTATGGGCAGCATAGTTTCTGATGAATCAGCTGTGGTATCAGCTAAGTCTCACAGAAATGCCTTTAAGTGGGAAGAGATGTTTCTGCGGGCCTGCTCTGAAACACAACATGCCTTTGCTGAAACAGATTAGACAAATGAAGTGCTTCCCTATGGCTGATAATCTAAATTTGCAAAATACTGCACAAATGGTCATTCATATAAGATTAAAGTACATTTAAGTTGAAGTAGGCAGTTCCTCAGTTTAGAACTGCCTATTTTGTTACTGCTATAGTGTTTGAAAGAGGATAGATGACCCTAGAGGTAGATATATTAAAGGTGGTCAGAATTACCTCCAAAATCGTGAGTTGTACTTTTGTGGAAATTACAGTGATTTCAGTGAAGAATCATGTATATGCTGTATACAGATTTTGGTGTATGGAACATGGTGTCCAATCCAAATAATCTGTACAACAATCTTTATGTTATGTTCTTTTAATACTCTTAGGTTCTTGATCTGAGGCATATCCCCTCCCCATATCCCTTTATAAATTGCAATCGAGAACTTTTGCTATGAAAAGGATTATTATGGCACACAAGGATAGTACATTATCGTTTATTAACCATCTGGATAGATTTTTCTTAGACAGAAATTTCAATGAGAAATGGGATGGCTAGTTGTAAAAAGTGGTTAATAGGATGACCACAGTCATCTTTAGAGAGTTCAGGAATGCTCTCATTTCAGGAATTAAATCCTTAAGATGCTGTAAGCTACATGACTATTTATATTCCTGGTCTACCAATTACACAGCCCGATGTCTCTTAGAGTTGTTTTGTGCAACTGTGCAACCTGTGCAACTGTAATCTAGAGTATAGTACCATTTATCTGGATATGTAGGTATATGTTCTGGATGGGGAGCGGTTCGATTCTGCTTGCGTAGCTGGATCATTCAGGAAGTCCCAGATAAGGATAGTATCATCATGTGAGCTGCTGACAATTTGAAATTCATCAAACTGGAGTCGAAAAACTCTGCCAGAATGTTCCTAGACAGAGGAAAGACAACCCAAAGTCAAACTTTTCCAGTTATTGGATAAAAGTAAAACGTATTTTGTAATTATTCTAGATTTCTAAGGGAAATAGATCTTTGAAAAATAGTTTCACTACTGTTAATAGATGGCCCAAAACATGGTTCATAACTTCATTACTTCCATTGGCAATATTTCAAGGACTGAACATTCTGAAACTAGAAGTTTTGTGGCTTGGACTTTTATGACTTTGCAGGCCTTTTAACAATAGTTTACAAGAACGTTTCAGATCTTGCATGAGCCCAAACTCATTAGATTAGCATGAATTTTAGAATAGCTTCCTTAAAGCAATAGCACTGTTTTTCAGGCTCTTGCTGCAGCCAAAAAAAAAAAGGGGGGGGGGAGGGCACTTTTTCTCTGGCTCTGCCTGCAGCCAAAAAAAAAAGGGGGGGGGAGGGCACTTTAATGAATAGCAGAGAGAAGGGGAAGTCCAAAAGAATTCTTGCAAATCATTTTCAAAGTCTGAATAGCCATAGTAATACTGTAACTGCACAGTACTTATTTGCTTATCTAACATTTACTAGTATCTTGAGGTATAATTGAATCAGTGTTATTATTTACCGAACAGATTTTCAAGGCATGGATAGTTAAGGAGACAGTTAAAAATATGTTGGCAATCTAAGCCCACTGTAAATGTGGGTATATACCATGCATGTGCAAAACAATGTCAATTTGGGCTATTAAAGCCCCAGTTAGTTCAGTAGAAAACAAACAATATTTCATATATTTTGGTTCAAACACAAAACGAGCTATTTTGGTTCAAGTACTGAACAAAATGCAACAACTTTGGTTGAAAGAATTTTGAATGCCCTGTTCTATTTTGGATGATGTGCTAGGAAGTTGTCCTATCTTTTGATTTCCCCAGTTTGAGGTAATACAGCAGAAGACTTATGCTGTCTCTCCTGCTATTGGCTTAGGCCAAGTGATGGAGTTAGGAGATAAAAAGCAGGTATTTGTGGACCACGTAGTACAGGGAGGGAGCCATTTTGGATCTGACTGTGGTTGGAGAAAGATACTGCTTTCAAAGAGGAAATTGCTATGAGGGATTATTGGACTCATGCTGGAGTCATGGTGGCTGGTGATATATTAAATATAACTGGTTACCAGGCTTTAAGACACACTACAGTCTGAATCCTTTTTTGTCAGCTTGTTCTTTATAAAATTAGTTTTGCGATTTGTATGTGGGTCTTTCCTTTCTCCTTGTTTTCCCAAATCAACTGGTGCGTCCTCCAAAAAATTATGGTTTCTTATTTGAAGGGAATTGCTTAATTAGGTCTGTTCATGACACACACACACATATAAAGTTCTGGTGATTGTACTGGCCAGATGGTAGTAAAAATGCTATCACTAACCCTGAAGCTATGATGCTCCTCCCACCCTGTCACTATCTGAAGCCTGAAAGGTGAGCTAGTGCTGGTTTTTGTAAAGAATCTTATGGGGGATCCTGTTTTCACATGAGTAGATTGATATGTAGGCCAGCAAAAGCAAAAGGAATACTAGATAAGAGACAACAGTATATTGCAAATACTAAAAAAGTAAAATGTGTGTTTTTGTCCCTTTGTGAGGGTGTGCTTTTCACACACATCTTACTCAGCAAATATTATCAATTGTAAATGCAAAAAGTACAATTAGTATATCACATGAGCTTAGGCATGTGTGCATTCTGTGCATACTCTTTTCCCCCTGAGATTCAGGATGCATTTATATGAGCAGTTAGTCCTCTTTTTTAAAAAAAAAATTCTGAACACTTTGCAGACAGCAGGACAAAAGAGTATGTACCGAATGCACATCCTTTTTTAAATTCACCAAGCCCTTAATTTGCTCATCTTTCTGCTGCCAAAGTGTTTATGCTCAGCTATTTGAATATGAGATCTTTTGGAGTTTTTGAGTAACAATGCACTTGAAAAGTATTCATCCTTTGTGGAAACTTCAGAATATATTTAAAAATGTTACCACTGTATGCCGGATGTATGCCTGCTAAGCACACTGTGTCTGCTCTTCTGCAATGCTGATGCGGTCTATGGTGGATTGTGCTGCAAAAGCATGTTTGCACTTAGTGGTTTGACCTGTTTGCTGCAATTCTTGTGTGTCTTTAGCACTTTGTTTTTGCTGAGCAAGGTAGTATGCATGACTGCACTTTTTGTTCTGTTTACAATGTAAATGTGGCAGTGGAGCTGGGAGAATTCTTTTGTACTTCCCAGGGCATGGCCTCTCTCCTGGGCAGCAACACATCTTTGTTTTGTTAATGTTCTCATTCCACCAGGCAGAAAGTGTAATTCCTTTTTATTTGTTTTTGGCAGCCAGCAGATAGCAGGCTGCCAAAACAGGTACATCTGCAAATGAACTATTGGGGTAGAAATCCATATTGGTCATTTCATGCAAGGCTAGATTTAGATGACAATTTAGATTAAAATGAAGTTTATCTTAAAACATTTTTGAAAGTTACCCCATTTGTGTCAGTGGGTTGACTGGAATTCATTTTTTTTCATGATGTCCTATTGCCCTGAAGGATGTAACTGATTTGAAAAGGGTGTATGATAAGGTCCCTATAATCTTTTTCTTCTTATTATTAAGGAAAACACCGATCTAGCCTAGTAAACTTTCCTTACTTTTCTTTCAATTATTATATACCAAGGATGAAAAAAAAATAATACATACATTTGAACCTGAGTTCAAGGAAGGCACAAGGCAGCATATGGAAAAGAATAATCTTTAATTGCTTTCATAATGGGAAATTTCAGAAATATTTAATTTTTTCCCTTTGCCAATCTTTTTGCAAGTTGGTTTGCTGGTAGCAAGGAGCATGAATTGCTACATCTTATCTGTTCACTGGCTCTAGATGAAATTAAGAGAGCAAGAGGCTTGTTTCTATGACTGAAACACTCAAAATGTATCAATGTTTTTTTTTTTTTAAACAAAACACAGGATCCTTGAACTGGTTCAGGTTTTGTTCTTTTGAACCGCAGACACAGAAAACAATCTCACAAAATATAACAAAACGTATTTCCATTTTGCATATACTCGTGCTTAGTATGTTGAGATAATGTTGTTATTCTGTTTCTGCATTTTGTTATTGCTGCATGATTCCACTAGCCACTCTGTTTTTCCAACATATATTATAGAAATCAAGTTACCATCTTTTCTTGGCTAGCAATTCATTTTCTGCTAAAAATGACAAAATATTCAAAGTATTAAGAACTGAATACATAAGAAAGAATTTGAAGCACACTATAATAATTGTATTGACTCCTGCTGTTGCTAAAATTTTGGCCCTTTCATTGGTCTCATTTCAAAAAGCATGTGTTATATTCTTGTGCAATGTACATTTTATATGGACTATTCACACTGTCTAAAAATTGAACAAGAAAACAAAAACAAATACTTTGTTCATTGGATAACACAAGTTTAATTTCAGATACTGAAGACAGTAGAACAATGGCTAAGATATTTTCCCAAATTGTGTAAACATCTAAAACTTAAATGTTTCTGCCTATCCTTCCTTGGATAAAAGTAGGAGATAACTTTAATGAAGCAATGAAGTCTTAGGGTTTGTTTACCTTAGCAGCTTAGCCATGAGCAGCAGGATTCACAATTCAGTCTCAGCTGAAGTGTGAACATAATCACTCAAGGGTAATGGATACTGACTCCCCTAGCACCTCATTTATGCTTAATGAATTCTACTCTGCTTCCCACACATTTAAACCTCTCCATTAGAAGACAAAACAAAGTGGCTCTTTTTTTCACTTGCCTTCATCACTTGTAGATGATAAAAATATATTTAGGCATATTGGGCAAAAGCTACTGATCTGGTCTACGAAATTTGACTTCTGATAAAGTGGTTTACTTCTGTACAACAATGGATATACATTATTCTTATCAGAGGAAGAAACTTCAGAAGAAGAAGATGGGTCAGTTGATCTCACCACGTCGTCTGTAACAAATGAGCCAAACCTAAGCACAAGACCCAGGCTAGAATAATTCCCCTCTAGCCTGCGACCATTTGCCCAGGATTTGATCTAGATTATATAGACACTTATCCTAGTTGTGTGGCACTGAACTAAATTATCAAAAAGCTGAAAATATTTATTATGTTCTAAAATAGAGTATTTTATACTAGCTTATCAGATTTGATAAGCACCAGCTAAGTAACAAAAAAAAGGTACATTCTTCAGTATAAATCTATGTGGGGGTTCCACAATACTGGAAGCAATTATTGCTTATATGATTGGCTACCCTTGCAACTTGATTGTGGGAATTCTTTCATTTACAGGCATTTCATTCTGGACTCCAAATTTCACTATTTCAAATTTCTTATTTTGCTTCTGGAAATTGAATAGTAATGTTCTTTTTGTGTGCCAGGTTGTGGGTAATCTCTTTTATAATTAGGCCTTAAATTGTACAATAGTGCTTTTCCTCTGCTTAATTCCTAACTTCATTCCAGAATTGGACATGTGAGAACTACAAATATATATTTACCTTTACTGCATGGAAGTCCCAAATTATGGTATGATGCCACCCTTCCACCTTAGTATTCTGTATCTTTTTCTCTTTATGCAGTGATGAATTCTAACGCTAGGGCCACTGTTATTTTATATATATATCTCATCTATTAAAAACTCAAACAAAACAGATGTCGTCTTTTTTTGTGGATGAGCCAAATTTCAATCCACAATTTTTTGAACCACTGTCTTTTGGTCCAAGCTCTAATTAATCTGGATTTAGTGAATATACTGAAAAATAACATATTAGATGGAAAGGATTTAGCGCAACTAGAGTGTCAGGTTGCTTCAGTCAATCTAACTAAGACACTAAAGGAGTTGTAGGTTTACATTGCCTATTAACCTCCTCTTTCCTGTTATTCACCAAACTCCATTTCATTATATATTAATGAAATTTCATTATATATTAATATTAGAACACAGTCAATTGAAAGCTCTTACCACAAGGGTGCGCAGGCAGAGGGTTCCAGCAGGGGCACGGGGATCGAGCGCAGCTAACAGATCCCAGACCTTAATTTTTCTGATAAGGAAAAAAAAAAGGATACAATTTTCTTAAAAATCAAATATAAGGTAAAATTAACTGCCCTCAACCCAACCTAAGATAATGATTAATTATCTTCCGGAGGAGGGATATATATACCTCAGTTAAAACAATCTCCTCAAAACTATAAGATAGAAGTACATGAAGTATACATTTCTTCAGAAATTTGCCTTTCTACTCTAAATCTCCCTTCTGCCTACATGACTTACTATGCTCTCAGAAAATAATAATAATAAAGGAGGCTAAAACTTAGCCTAATGACCAAAGAATAATCAAGCTGTGTAGCTGCTCCATGTAACTCCTATAATTAACCATGTGACATTAAAAAGCCCAACTAGAAGCACCATCAGCAAAAACTAAGTCAAACATAAAAAGTTAGTGGAGGGAAACATGTTACACTAGGACCCACACTCAAGCCCCCTCTCCGTCCTAAAGATTTATTGTGTTACTTGAGGCTAGTCCAACCTATTTCACATGGTTTTTTGTGGGGAAAGCTGTAGGAGAGAGTACTGTGCTTGCTACCTTGAGCTCCTGGAAGAAAGGTAAATACATAATACATAAAAGTGTGACAAATCAGATCCATTTGTGTGATAGCTCTTAGCCATGATCCTCATTTGATCATTCTCATCAAGTCACTGACTCAGATCATTACAATAACAAAGACAAGTTTTAAATATGAGAAAGAAGTTTCTTACTAAGAAACAGTCTGAGTTATTTTTCCTTATTCAAAAATAGAGGGACAGAGCAGGAGAAATCTGTTAATTTGTTTGGCTAAGGAAATATAATATGAAATTTCTGATTTAACCTAGTTGGTTTTATATGTATAAGAAATAAAAATTAAGAGATAATAAAATAGAGTAAAATATGAATATTGGGATTGTGAAAAAACATTGACTTTTCACTATCTTGATTCTTACTCACGTGAAAACAAACTATAGCAAATTTGCACTTTTAACCTTTCTCTGAACATGGAACAGCTCCTTCCACTCCCATTATTTTAATGGCGTGTAAGAATATAGAGAGGGTGAATTCAAAATGATCATAGACAATAACCACTTCTATTCAAGAAATAAGGGTCAAAAATAAAGCTGGAAATAATACATTTCCAATTTTTTGCAAACTCAAGTTAACTATACTATTGCACAGTACACCTGGTATGTCAGCATTTCTGGTTAGTATTGATGAGAGTTTTGTAGATTTTAAAAGTACATGTTTTCTGTGGCACTTTATTTATTTGTATCCCACATTTATTAATTTTACAAATAATTCAAGGCAAAGAACATATCCAATATACCTTCCTCCTCCTGTTTTCCCCATAACAACAACCCTGTGAGATGCTTCCAAGATGGCGCCGACGATGGCTGCCTCGGTGAAATGCTCTCAAATGGTTTCTTTATTTTCTACTATTCTCTGCAATTCTCTACGGATTTCATACTCATGAGACCATCTGCTAAGAATTAAGGAACGTTTCTTTAAGGAGCAGCTCTCTGTAACCTCACCCCCACCTGTCTTTACAAACACGGAGGAGATTCTAACACAGGAGGAAGCTAATTCCACGGAACTATGGATCACCAAAAGCAAACGCAGACGGCAGAGATGAAGAGGTAAAAGGGCGGGAATTTTAAATAGACTAAGGAATAAGGGAACTAAAAACACCCCGCTCCCTTCAATCTTTCTTAGCAATTTACGTTCACTTGCTAACAAGATGGATGAAATACTCCTTTTAAACAGATGCAATTCTGTTTTGCTGGTCTCAGGACATACCTATAATACACAAATTCTGTGATGAAAACAGAGTCTTTACTCATCAACTGCAAACCATTTTACTCTCCACGTTAGTTTTCTTCATTTCTCCTAATTGCAGTGTATATCCCTCCACAAGCCTGTGTAAACAAGGCATTACGAACTCTAGCTGACCAAATTATGGAGGCTGAAGCCAAATACCCAGATTCACTGGCCATTATTCTAGGTGATTTCAACAAAGGTAACTTAAGGAAAGATCTTCCAAAATATTTTCAGCATGTCAATTGTCCCACCAGAGGCAAGAATACTTTAGACCACTTCTACACAACACTAAAAGATGCTTATCGGTCCTTACCATGAGCAGCTGTGGGCCACACTGATCATTGCATGATTCACCTTGTACCTGCTTACAGACAAAGATTTAAAGCCACGAAACCAACAATTAAATCAGTGAGGACTTGGACCGAGGAGGCAAAGTTAAAGCTACAGGCTTGCTTTGATTGCACAGACTGGAATATTTTTGAAGATACCTCTGCAGACCTGGATGAGCTCACAGATACTGTAACATCATATGTCAACTTCTGTGAAGACCTATGTGTACCGACCAGAAACTTGCGAATATACAGCAACAATAAACCTTGGTTCACAGCTAAACTTAAGCAGCTACGTCATTCCAAAGAGGAAGCCTACAGAAAAGGTAATAGATAGCTGTATCTATCAGGCCAGAAATGTATTAACAAGGGAGTTAGGAGCAGCAAAAAGAAGCTACTCTGAAAAGCTAAGGAATCAGTTCTCAACAAATGAACCAGCAAATATGTGGAAAACTCTTAAAAATATCACCGGTTACAGGAAACCTCCTTCCCAGGCTGAAGGAAATCAACAACTGGCAGATGACCTGAACGTGTTTTACTGCAGGTTTGAAAGGAAACTACAGCCACCTATCTCCACAACCTCCATCCCAGACACACCAACAACAGCCAAACCCTAACCCTAACCCTAACCCTACAACTGATCCCATCCCATTGGGTTCACAACCCCTAGTAATCACAGAAAAGGAAGTGCAAGACCTATTGCACAGACAAAAGCCAGGAAAAGCCCCAGGCCCAGACAAGATAACTCCTTCTTGCTTAAAGGTCTGTGCTGACCAATTGGCACCCATCTTCACCCAAATCTTCAATAAATCGCTAGAGATGTGCTATATTCCTTCTTGCTTCAAATGATCTACTATCATC
>QLTV01001469.1:2150332-2161216 GCA_003457575.1 Thermophis baileyi
ACATCAAGGCTTTTGGAGATACTTTTGTAACCCTTTCCAGCTTCATGCAAGTCACCAATTCTTGATCGTAGGTCTTCTGAGAGCTCTTTTCTGCGAGGCATGGTTCACATCAGACAGTGCTTCTTGAAACCAGTAAACCCAAACCAGGTGTGTGTTTTTAAAGGGCAGGACAGCTGTCAGCAACACATCCAATATCATCACACTGATTGGAGTCAAGGTTGGCTCACTCCTGGCTCCAATTAGCTCTTGGAGAAGTCATTAGGCTAGGGGCTCACATACTTTTTCCTTCCTGCACTGTGAATGTTTACATGTTATGTTCAATTAAACCATGGCAACATCTTATGTTTGTGTAGTATTATTTTAAGCAGACTGTGTTTTTCTATTGTTGTGACTTAGATGATGTTCAGAGCACATTTTATGACCAATTCATGCAAAACTCCACGTAATCCCAAGGGGTTCACATACTTTTTCTTGCAACTGTATAATGCTTGGAAACATTAACACAATTCATTAAGTACAGGTAAGATCATATTATACAAGTACCTCAAGAGTTACACTGGGAACCAGTTTTCTGATCATAACTAACAATGCTTGTCTTAAAGCTATAGGTGGCACAAGGATTAGGTATCTTACAGACCGCCTGCTCTTTTATGGAGGCCTACTGGGTGTGCTTTTCTTTTTGGAGATCAGAAACTACTGGGACAACATTTTCTCAGAGTTAGTGCCTAGAGGACACAGCATGTCTCCAACCAAGCTTTATTCATGATGCACCTACTGTGAACATTTTTAAAGCATCGATTATAATCTTTTCTGGCACACCAAAGTTTTTAGTGACACTTAGCTGGTGGAACCAATATAATGATTAGTTAATATTTGAGTTGAACTAGGGAGACTCAGGTTCAAGACCCCACTTGACCATGAAATTCACTGGATGACTTTGAATCTCAGCCCAATGTACCTCAAAGGACTGCTGCTGTTGGGATAATTAGTACAGATGTGATAGAAATGCAAATACTAATACTTCTTTTAACTTCTTTTATGTGTTTTGTTTGTTGGCAGCAGACTATATTAATAAGTTGTTTTAAAAATGTTCACTCTAATCACAATGACATAGGTTGGCACGGTGGTTTATATTGGTTGGAAAGACAGAATAAATAGATTTTTAAATAAATAGTTAGCTACCTGACAGTGGAATCTGAAGACCCAGTGATAATTACTCGCTCGTCATATTGGAGACAAAGGACTGACCCGGTGTGTCCAGTCAGAATCCTCTTGCATTCTAGGGTATTTTTGTCCCAGATCTAGGAAAACAAGAGAATACTAAGATTTTATCACAAAGTAACAGACTGCACTGCTATATCGTCTCTTCTGTTTCCTACAACACAGCATTTTCTTTACTAAGGCAAACAGAACTTCTTTAAGTAGCACACGACGCACTTTGTATTCCACAGGCACTTTGGAGCAATATAAACTATCCTTAATATCTCTGTTTTTAATATGAACATCGTATTTACTCTTCTCATTAGGGAACAGAAAGACTTTAATTACTGAAGGACCAATAATATGGTTAGCCATGAATATAGCACAAGAAAATGAAGCTGGTATTATAGATGTATCCTCCCTATTTGAAACTGATAAAAGAAAATCAATATATTTTTAAGTCAAACTCAGCTGAGGTAGGATATGGAAAAGCAGCTAGTTTTTCTCATGCATTGCCTCTTCCAAATGAAGTTACACTTCACATTCTTTTGAAGAATAGGTCAATTCCATTATTATGCTGGCATTCTCTTGCAGAATAGATTTTGTATTCCATTATTGCACATCGGGAACTCTCACCTTGATCGTATTGTCTCGTAGACCACTCACTATCTTCTGATCATCATACTGTAAACAATAAACACCTTTGCTAGTTTCACTTCTGCAGTGGATTCTTTGTAAGCTGTGCCTTCCACAACGCCAGTTTGATTCTATCGTCTGGGGAAGAGAGAAAAACAATGTTAAAGTGTGGAACAAATATCATGGAAATTTTACATTGCTGCACTCATGGGACAAGAGAAGCGGCCCTAATGCTGAACCTATTTATCATTAGATACTCCCAAATGTGCAAGGAGAAAGGACAGTCTGTTTCCTCTCCCAATCTCTAGCTTTCACAATGTATTAAATCCTGCTAAAATTTCACTGTCATTTCTAAAAATCAAAAGCACCAGCTATCTAGAATATAGTACTGTTAATATAGGGTATGCATGGTAAACTGACTTTTACATTCTTTTAAGATTCATGTCCTTCCTCAATACCTGTAGTCTTAAAAAATATAGAATATGAATGAAATAATAAATAGGATATTTGACAATTCTCTTACATTTTCATTTTTTTATTTACAATAAGCATGGAATAATTATTAAAGTATATATCATTTATGTAATTTTATTCATAATTATAGGTTTTTCTGGTTTTATATTTCTAATTTTCACTTCAATTCTAAATTAACTTCTTAATACCAAAGTCCTACCATTAAGGAGTAGGAGCCTGGAACAAAAGCTCTTCTTGGCCTTTGAGTTGCATGCTGGGGATCCCAGCACAAAAAGTGGACAGAGCTAAGGCAAACTATTACTATGATTATTTTCATTTTTTTGCAATTTGCCATAATGACATAATAAAAACAAAATTTTGAAACATTTAAAGAGGCTTTGAGAGTTGTACCTATTCACTTAACATTTACCCAGTTTAACTCCGAGAATGCCTGGAGAGAGGAATGGTCCAAGATATCTTCTTGTGACCTGGCCATTCAGAATGGGACAACTCACCATGGCCATCTCACCGTGGGCAACCCAGTGTGGCCATTTCGCTGCAGCCATCTTGCTGTGGCCAACTCGTCGTGGGACAATTCCATGCTGGATAACTCAGTGCAATAATTGTTATCCACCACTTTCTTCTACATTATTTCCATTGACAAAAATGGAAATAATGAAGAAACAGTGGTGGATAACTTATTGCATTGAGTTATCCTGTGTGGAATGTCCCATGGCGAGTTGGCCGAGGCAAAATGGTCACGGTGAGTTGGCCATGGTGAGTTGTTCTAGACCGTGGCTATCCGTGATCTCTCTACCAAACCACCTAGTTTTAATCTGCCTCACTCTGTCTGGACAAAACTGAACAGAATTAGATGTGACACAGGAAGAAGTGCCTCTGGCCTCTATCAATGGGGGTGGAAAGATTCCTCTTGGTGTGACTGTGGTGCTGATATGCAAACTATTAAATATATTGTGCAAAACTCCCCATGATGTGCATTCTCTGGTTCTTTAGAAGATCTGCATGAAATAATGCCAGAAACAATCACCTGAATAGCTGAACTGGATATCCTCTTATGAGGCCGTTGTCATATCCCCGTAGAAATTTTGTATATAATTACATGGATTGTGTGTACATGTTTACTTCTCTTTGTCAAGTTTTCATCTTGTGCTAAATAAAAAGTTGCACCTAAAATTTTGAGGGGCCACCGAATGTGTATCTCTGCACTAAAGTATCTGAACACCCTTCAGTGAATAGAAATACTAATTATAAATTGATCTAACCTACAAGATATATAAGTGATTCAAAAGCAAACTAATGCATATTTATGTGAAGTAGACATACGATTTTTAGGAAAATATATAGGCTTTATATTCCTTTTTAATTCAATGCAAACGCATATCACATTTGGTTGGAGGTAGGAAAGTCATGGATGAAGCAGTCCAAATGAGCCCAAATGAAAGTTCTATAACTGATCCTACCGTTACTTCCTTCATGTGTTTTCTCTGACTCTTACCTCTATATCTTGTATAATTTTGGGATAAAGTGCTCTGTAAAATGAATTTGGTGGTATTATCCCATCAGGTGGTTTGTTTCTAAAAATATATTGTCCCCTTAAAGAAAGAAATGAAATAGTATTAATTTCAGTTGTCTAGTTTAGTTTTGTACAAGGTTGTTTAATATTTCAAACATTCCAACTGCTTGGTAGAGAGAAAGTTTATTATTTAAAAAAAATAGAAAAGATGATTTATTTTTCTTCTTTAATATTGTCTTATGAAATGGGGCAACTGCACCAGGAGGAAGATATCTAAGCATTTTTCTCAGCAGATTATGGAAAATACCTAGAGGTGTCAGTTTTGATAAGGAACATGTCTCTGGTAGTTGTCATTGGACAATAGGGGAAATAATTTGTTTTAGTGTTAAAACTAGTGTTGTAGGTCATAAATGCTTTAGGAGAAAGTTTCAAAATTTTCTTTCCACAGAGATTCTGATTTTCTTCAAGAAAACTGGTGAAACAATATGCACTATGGACGGCAACTTCCAAAGGTTAAATTCAGTGATATGCAATGTGTGGTGTGTTGACCACATATAACATCTCAGCACTTTCTTTTCAGGACTGCCTCAAGACTGTATCATTGAAACTGAGGAACCAGCTCTCACACTATGACCTCAAAGGTTTCCTATTTTTAAATAAACAAACAGTACAGGTAATCCTTGACTTACAAGTTCATTTACATTATTGAAAAACTGCACTCACGACTCGTGCCTGAAGTTACAGCCATTGTAGGTCATCTGGCAGCCTGCCTGCACTTATGACCACAAAGGTTTTCTAGCTCCTCAACCTACCTATTTTACCCTATGTCTGCCCTTTGGCCATCCTGCACTCTACCTTGTGGATTGGCAAACAGCCCCAGAAAGCTGAAGTCACCCCTGCCCAGTTGCCCACATCACCCTATACTCTGAGATACCTACTGACCTGTGCTCTGACTCCCCAGCTCACCTTCTCCATTTTTTTTGTTCCCGCTGCTGATGAGGCATGCTTGGCCTGGCTGCTGGGCCTGGTGTTCAGCTGCAGGGGGGGGGGGGGAGAAAGCCAAAACACTCCCTGAGTGGCAATGTGCCAAAAACACCCTTGTAAAAAAGCTCCTGGAGTGGGGTGCACCAAAATGCCCCCCTTTTCTATATTCATAAAAATCAGCCGTGGATCAGGATTAAAAAGTGATCTGGAAGCGGAGGACAGCTAGAGATTGAGAATGCCCCTCACAAGAGAATTGAAAGCCAGGTGGATTTTGGCAGGGCAAGAGTTAATCACTTCTCTTGCCTGTTGTTCCACTCTGTTTTCCTGACTTCCAATCTTATGGTGGAAGAAGCAGTAGGCTGGAGATGGGTATGATGCATGGGACAGAGTAAATCCTTGGCATGAAGAGCAAGTGAAATGAAGGGACGCTGTTGTTAAACTCAGCTGATTGAAGGGTACCAGTCAAGGTGCTTCGAAGTCAGCTCAATGTCAAAGAACAGAGATTGACTGAAGAATGTATGCAGGCAACTATGCCCAAAGGGACATTTTGGCATGCTGAGCCCCAGGAGCTTTTTACAAAGGAGTACTTTGGTGTGTTGCCCCTCAAAGATTGCTTTCAGCTCCCCCCCCCTGCATCGAAGCCTAGCCTGGCCCAGCAGTCAGGCTGGGCCAGGCATACCTTGTCAGCAACAGGAGCAAGAAAATGAAGCTGAGCTGGGATGGTGCAGCACAGGGCAGCAGGGGTCTTGGAGTGCAGGATAGCAAGGCTGAGCGCAGCTGGGACTAAGTTGGTGCGGGGCACAGCTTACTGGAACATAGCAAGCAGTTCCAGAGCCACACTGTTCTGAGGCTGCTTGCTGAGTCACAAGGCAGAGTGCAGGTTGGCCAAAGGGCAGAGATGAGGAGAGACAGGTGAGTAGGGTGAGTTGGAGGCAGCCTCTTACCTTACTGAGGCTCAGGGCTGGGAGCAACCACAATGACTTTGACTGGGGTAGGTAGTTGCTTAACGACCCATAATTCATGGTTAACAACTGCAATGTGGGGTGCTGGGATTACCATTGTTGTGGTCACATGATGTCTTACTTTACAACTGCATCAACACATGACATCAATCCCAGTCCCAACTGTGGTTGAGGACTACTACAAAATGGATATATTGCTTCTAATAGAGTTTGCACAATAAATAACTTTAAAGAAAATATTCAAACCCTCAAATATGTTTTTTTTAAAAAAGCCAATAAACCCTCCTATGTCCTGTAATGTGCTGCTAGAGAGGAATAATATTTTTTCCCCATTTGCAATTCACTGAGAAACACTATTCTGCAATTTTCTCTAGATTGGCTTTAAAAAATTACATAAATTGCCTCTATTACCTGTCTAGGGACATTTAAATAAGAGATCCTAAAATGAGAATGACATCAGGAGAGTACCTTGGTGAGCAGCATATTCTTTACAGTACAATTGTTTTGAGGTCAAGCCCTATAGTAAAAATTATCAGTCAATTTGCAGTATTACAAATACATTTTACTGGTTCTTCTAGCTACTGGTAAACAGCAAGGCTTCTTCTTCGAACTAATCTGGTTTTGGAATGGATGTGTTTTGAAGATCTATGGGATCAAATTTCTCCAATGGCATAGTTTTAAAAATATTCTCATTTTAAAATTAAGAGGCTACCCAGTATTGTGCAGAAACAAAGAACTCCACAATGGACGTTTTTATGTCTGTAAAACTGAGGTGGACACAAATCCATAAGTACAATCCTAGCATCTGATGTATGACACCTAAATCTCTACTCTCCCTTTTATAACTCTCTTGTAATAATTCTCAGACCAGTTTATTCCACCTATAAATCTCTCCCTTCCTATACCCTTGAAACTGTGCCTCTTTGTACATGAGATGGTCTGACACATGAAAGATATACTGTTTAAAAAATTACAAGAGTGGTAAAAATTTGAATAAAACAACCCATTGAAAACTTCTAATCTTAAATTTCCCAAAATACATTTTGAGGAATTGCAAGGTTTTACTGATGTGAAGAATATTAGTAAACAGAAATGCTGGGATTTCCTGAGAATATATTAGTAAATAAAACATTCAGTTAGGTTACAAAATGATTTATCACCAACATATTTTCTACATATCATATTGGATATATGTTATTTTACATCTTGGGCTTTTGACAGCTTATTACTATTTTACATTTTCATGCTGGGAAGTAGAAACTACAGAAGACATGCTACTTGATTATTCCTTTGCAGCTATAATGAATCAGTCTTGTTAAATCTACTAACCAACTGATAAAAAAATTAAAAAGATAGAATAAGGAAAGAAACACATGTGGTTTAAAAATCATATAAAAGCAACTGTGGACTGTATAAGTAGCTTTCGGAGGGAGAAAAAACAATTTACTGAGAAATTAAACAGAATGAAATAATATGTGACACAGGGGCACTGACCCTGATCAGATTTCAAGCTGTCTGCATTCCTCTAGCAAAGAATAACATTTTTCAAACCTCCATTTGTTGTATGTGGGCAGCTCAGCAATCTAAAAATATTTGCTTTGTTATATACCGTAGTAGCAAACATACCTCTTGCTTTAATAATTGTTTCTTCTAAGGAGAATCAAAGAAGATAGTGATATAGCTTAGGTAAATATTCATTTACAACCCACTTTCTAAGGCTAAAGAAATGTGTTTTTTTTATCCCATGCTTGGCACACAACTTTAGGAAATAAATTTCTAACGTTATCGGAAAAGTGTTGGAACCTGTTATTGCTGATTTTACTGCTTGATGTGTTGTCTACTGATCATTAAGATCTCCACAAATGGAATTTGATTTAATTCTTAAATTAAACCACATTTCCCTATGCTAAGTTTTGAAGATGCAGATAATTGTGATTGTCATGTTTGCTGTTAAAAATACCATGAAAAAAAGCAATTTGCATACACTTGCTCCTAAAACTGGGTGCAGAGTTGCATTTTAGAAAACCTAAGAATATTTCACAAGCATTATTTTTTTTCTTAATCTATTGAACGTCAACATATTAATGATATCAAGGCTTTTAATACAATTTGCACTTGCAAATTGTGGCAGCATTATTATTACTGTTTAAATAAATAGAAGCTAAAATGCCTTGGCTATCACTTTGTCTTGTTTATGAAATATTTATATCCAAATATCTCACAGAAAACTATGGAGGCCCAATGAATAGAAAATTGTGTATTAAAGGGGTTATCCCAGGAGGGAAGCATCTAATAAAATGTTAATAGTAGAACATCAGACTTGGTCCTGCATATGAAGTAGATGATGTATAATATCTGAATTTCAGATGCTAATTGCTTAGTAGTCAGTATTCCAGGTTTTATGAGCAAAGATTACATCTCCAAATGCAAAGGTCTGCTAAAAAAAAAAGTTGATATCCTATTCATAACATAAACATCTATTTCTGAGTTCTAGAAATGTATTTACTCATTATATAGTAATTGTATTTTGATTACTCTTTAGGTATGTGTCACAGACCGATCTTAGTTGTGGAATGGAAGAATATTATACCTGACTGATTTTAATATATACGCATCCCACCACTCAAATCCCTAAAAGGTGTTACATCTATTTGTTACATTGGTTTCAAATGGTGTAATATGAGAATTGTAAAGTGTAATAGACTCCGTTAAATCCTGTGGTGCATTCTTTGCCTTTCTGCCTCTAGGCTAGCAGATGAAATATTTCTGGAGAAAAGTGCTAGTTGAGAAGAAAAAGGTGCAGTTAAAAAAAAAAAGATCAGCTCTCAGGAATTTTGACAGAATGGTGCATCTGACATTAGACAAATCTGATAAAAAGCTCTCTATGCCATCAATATGGCAATCCACCCTCAGTGCTGGATCCAGATTTTGATCCTTTAAGGGCAGTGAAACCTTTTCCAGAAGAGGCATGCCAAATCCTGCAGATTCTGGATCTGAAGTGGCCATAAAGGGCTAATAAAATTTCTGTGCTAAGAGAAAATATTTTCCCACCAAATATTTGAGTTCTGGTTCGGAGAGAAACTACTTTAATGAAGCAGCAGCTGAGAGAATGACCACCAGGAAACATAGGACCAATAACTAGAGAATAATGGGAACAGAGATGAGTTTTCAGAGTCATCTGAAAAGAAAAACACTAAAATTACTGCCTATATCAGAAGGAAGCAGTGCAGTGGGGACAGCAGAAGTCCCACCATAGCAATACTAGGCCAGTATTGTTAAGAGACAGCACAGATGAACCTCTTATGAGGCAACTCTGTTGCTTGTGAAGAAGTGCTTTTGTTTTACCAGAGTCCTACATTCATCCCAGCTAGGCCTTTACTTGGTGACTATATTAAGGATAGTTTTTGGATGGGGGTGAGGGAGAAAGATAAGAAAGAAATAGGGGCCTGAAAAATATTCACGTCAGTAGTGTTTTAAGAAAACCTACTGCCTTAAGTGAGCAGCTAAATAGTTGTACCCTGCCTCCTGATGAAGGTGATGTGCCTGCTGCCAGCGGCTTCTGGAATGAATTCTAGAATCAAGAGAAAACATATATCCTCAGAAAATAGTAACAGACAAAATAAGAAATACATAGCAAAAATTAAAGGGTGTTCTCCAATTTTCAGGTAAAATGATCAAACTATCACTGGCAACTACTTCCCCTACTGAGCAGATATATGTTTGATACTCTCACCATCCTCTTCGCTCCGCCAAACCCCTCCACAATGAGTCGGTACGGACCATCCTCTCAATCAGTTTCTTCCACAGCATACCATCAGACGTCACCCGGTACCATTCCTTGCATACTAGTTCAACAGAACACAAAGATTTGGCATCCAAATATGACAGAATATTCTCAGCAATGTGATCCAGGCCTCGAGCTGGAAGAAAAGTAAAGGCAGTTAGTGATCACTGGGGAGCTTACTAACAGATCATAAGTTACAAACACATTTTCATCCTCATCATTGCTCATTCCATGTCTTGTATTAAGAACTGGAATGTCTGGATAGAAAATAGTCTCATGTTAAGTTCAGGAACGAGTAGCTTCCTTTGGGTCAGAAACAGCAAAGCATTTAAGATGATAAAGAATTCAGGAAGTCATTCTAATCTATTTCTATTGGTTTTAGTACTAGAGGGATGTTCTACGGAAGACTTTTCTCACTTGATGCATTCTACAAAATCTTGGTATATTAGGAACATTTCTCACTTTGCTACTATAGCTTTTCTTTTATTCCAACAGTTCAAATGCTACTTTGTGCTAAAATTAAATGCTTTTGATGCAATGAAGAATATATGTTCCTACCGTAATATGAACTCCCAAGAAGTAGTATCTAGTAAGAATAGTGATGAGACTGCAAAAAAGTATCTGTCTGTCTGTCTGTCTGTCTGTCTGTCTGTAATTTAGTTTTAAAAGAAAACACATACAATTGAACATTGACAATTGTGATGTTCTGCCATTTTGGAGAAATTAGAATATGAGAATTTCACATATTGCTGATGTTCTACCAAAGAAAATGTAAACGGACTACCATTAATTAATCATTAAATTACAATTAATCTAATCATTACAATAAATAAATGTTTGGAAGAATCAACTTTTTCAAACCTATACATAAAATCATTACAGACTGAGAACTCTACTATCTACATCTACAATATACTCTGTAAACGATCAGCAAGGGATTGCCTTCGCCCTCTTTTCCTTATATGTAATATCTGGACTGAGTTGCCTCTTATTCCTCTGCAGCCATGCTTTCTGGGAATCCACCTTCTTACTACATTCCATCACACAAGGCCTAAATACAAGCTGAGTATATGAATACTTTATAGAATTAAAAGAACAGGTAATGTATCTCAAATTGAGGCTATTCTATTGTCAATAATTTCGAGGAAGTCATCTATGAGACTTGGGTCAATTCATAGTTCCTCAGAGTATCTACTGAACATTTCACATGAGATCAAATGCTTCATTTCCACTCTTGTTACAACTGACCTAGAGACTGAGTGTGCTGGCTTATCAAGGGTTTAGCCTAGAATTAAGAACGGTCTCTTTAAGACATAGCAGTGTGGGGAATG
>QLTV01001469.1:2161632-2179601 GCA_003457575.1 Thermophis baileyi
AGACTCATTGATTAGTAGCAATGGTTGAGCATGTAAAGCAACAAGTATATTTTGGGATACTCAAGATCATATGCCTATACTTAAGTAGGCAGATACATAAAAGGCTTCTATCAGATGATTCTTAACAGGATTAAGCGGGATATTATGTACCAAGTGTTTCCTGTTCAGGACAGACAAGCAAAAACATTTCTTTCTGTCATGGTTTCCTCCAGCAAATTCATTAAGTGCAAATTGGGGAAGAGAAAAGTAACATTTAAAAGATAATTCCTTCAAGGCAAGTAAAAGGACAACTAAAAGAAGTTACACTGCAGTATGAAGAAGACAACAAGGTTCACAACACGACAAATGCTTTCTGCTAAATAGTATCATGTGGAGGAAAGTGTCAATCTGTAGACATTAAGGATTACTTCTGCTTCAGCTAACAATGATTAACATCATTTATTATGTTTGTATGTATTTATTTATTATGTATGTATATAAATGAATGTGCCAATAGGTTAACTGAAAGACAATTGAACTATTGTCACAGGCTCATCAAAGAAAAAGTCCAGTGAAGCATAAATGTTATGACAAGTAAGAAGATCCAAAACAACAATGTAAGCCAAAATAATTTAAACTTCTGGCAGAAAATGCACTTCCAACTAAAAACGAGTACATCTCTTTGTATGCTCCAAGTAGAATACCTGGTAATGCTGTGATGAAGTCCCTCTGCAACATAGGTTTCAAGTATGAATTTATGTGACCATGTTGATAATGACACATCTGAGAGATGAGATGTTCCACAAATTCTACCTGGTCAGACTCTGACCACTGCTCAAAATACTTGATACAGAGCTCCTTTTCTTTTTCATAGCTTGCAGACAGCTTTCTTTGTTTTGGCACAATCATGCTTGAAGTACCATTGGAAAGTTTTGTCTATGGAAGAAATGAACACAAACAAAAAATTAGTTTTAAAGCAGCAATAATCTGGAATTTTTAGAAAACAATATTTTAGCATATGACTACTCAGGTGATAGGAAAGCAAATTCATCTAGGCCTTAATATACAGATTAAACTGCTACAGGAGTCTTACAGTGTAATCATCTTAATATACAATTGAAATGGCTACCAGATTCTTACTGTATAATTCAATGTACTAATATAGTCACGTAGTTTTAACAAGGTGTACCTCAACAACTAAATATTCTCTTACGGTACTACCTGGTATCTGAGATTAAAATCAGAGGCTTTTCTTGAAGAGGTTTTCTAGCCTTTCGCTGTTTAGTTGTTGTTTGAAAATATGTCATTTGTTAGTATGTTCCAGAATTTAACTGAACTGTATAAAAATTTTGAATATGAAATGGCTGTAACTGGTAAATCTACGTTCCCCATTTATTTGCCCATATTTCTTTCACAGACATAGTGGTTTCTCCAAGCAGGCTTTTCCAGCAATAATCCCCCATTATATGGTGTAATTCATTGGGTCATTATGAAACAAGGGAAAGGTAGTCTACATGATCAACTGATATTTTTCCTTCCCATGTAGCATTATTTACTTGAGCCTTGAGAGATGAGGGGTAGAAGAATGAGATTATGCAAGAGTCTTAAGGAACCTGTTCTCCACTTGGAATGTTTCAATGTTCATTATGAGAATGGCTTTCATTCCAATCAGTTATATGACAGAATAAGATGAAACTGAGCTAAACTGAAATCCTTCATTTTGAAGACTTGGAACCCTACTCAAACACAATACTTACAATCTTTATAGAGCAAAGTCCACTTTTGAATTGTTTGCTTCATTTATAGCCCATTATGATTCTCTATCATCAAATGCCCATCACCTTTACAATAATCCTGTTAACATCTGCTTTATGTTTCATCCTACAATAAGCATTTAGAACAGGATTCTAAAGGGTAGCTGAATTACTCTCTAACAGCAAAAACAACAAGAATCTTGTGTCACCTCTAGACTAAAAATGTATTATGGCTTGTTTTCAATGGTTGCAATCTGGTAGGATAATTACCTCTAATGGATGGTTTCTCTGAAGTTGTGAACAAGCTAAACAGTCAGCATGAGTTTGCCATTAAAAACCATGAAGTGAACCATATGCACAAGGATATTTTCAAGATAAAAATTAGGGCATGTTGGTTTTCCATTCCAGTACTAATCTTGCTCTTTGTGCACTATTTGATCACAAATAAAACTCACAATTTACTTGCAATATATTTTACAATTCTGGGTCTGAATATATAGATTTCAAAAGAGATAGGAATTCTATCATCCAAATTCTAGATAAATTATGCAAAGAAAGCCGGTATGATTCAAAGAGAGGTCTAAACAGGAAATATCTCAGTTGGTTACAGACAGTTCAATTTCTGACTTTGGGCAAGTCATTTCAGTCCTCTGTGCTTCATGGAAGATGGAATTCCTAAAATATAACTCTTCGTGACTTTTAATTATTCCTACCCAAATGTATTAACACCAGTGCCTTTCTACAATCTCCAAAGAAGCTGTAAAATTCAAATTCCCCTACCCAAAAAATACTGTTTGTACTTTCAAATTAGTGTTAATTCCTGGCGACTGACTGGACAAGTCCGTTGTTTTCTTGGCAAGGTTTTTGGATTTTTGATTTGCCATTGTCTCTTTCATAGGGCTGAAAGCAAATGATTGGCTTTGTGACTAAGTAGAGTAGAATGTATGGTTTCAAATTTCTGGCCTGTGTCTTAACTACTACATCAAATGGCACACAAAACATGGAATTAGTATTATATGTATTTGTTGAAGATCTATGGAAAAAAGAAACAATTTTCCTTCGAAAAATAGTTTTCTTCTTGAAGCAGGAAAGACAACAAATTGGTAACTGTCAGCAGAAGAACTGTCTGGTTTCTTGAGAAGTAATGTGAAGTTATCAGCAATGATTGTCTTGAAAAATTCTGCAATATATATTGGTAGGAAAAATTAACTACTGTACTGAAGTATTAGGTATACACTAACACCTAAGCAGTATATTGTGGGCATATATTAACGCTCCAATTAACATGAAAAAGAAATTGTGAGATGAAAGAATAGTTTAATTTCCAGACAGACCTATCCTACTATGACGGCCTACTAAGAACAAATGCAATTAAGTGATGGGGGTCAGGGGGGGATGTCACAGCAGAGGACAGAAATGGTTGAAGAGTTGCTGAATAGTGCTTTTTTTCTACATCCTGCCTAATTTCATTAATATCTTTCTCCTATCTGAGCTGCAAAATCAACAGTAGCAGTTCAAAAATAAAACACAGTAGGATGGGTACTTCAATATCTTCTATCTATGAAACTAATTGGCAAATCCTTTTTTAATGCGAATAGAATAGAATAGAATAGAATAGAATAGAATAGAATAGAATAGAATAGAATAGAATAGAATAGAATAGAATAGAATAGGGGAGTACATAGCACAGGTTGTGCAGACCCTGCACTGGTTGCCAATAAGTTTATTGGTCCGATTTAAGCTGCCCTTAATTACAAATTCTTTATTGGCCAAGTGTGTTTGGACACACAAGGAATTTGTCTTCAGTACATAAGCATAACATGTTAACATTAACATGTTTAACATGTTAGGTTGCTGCTATCATACATTTAGTACCTCAGTATCATGACATTTATATGTATTATAATTGCCCAGCTTAAACGTTTAAAACCTAGCTCAATTACATGTTCCATTTATGCTTCAATTTTTAATGCGAAGTAGACTACCAGGACTATGAGCAGCATAGTGCCATGTTCTACTAGTTTTCATAAAATAAGGCACTGTATTACTGAAGTATCTCATTGGTGCCATCTGGAAATAAATAGTCTTGGAGACAAGGACATTATATTGATCTGAAGGAGGATACAAGAAGTTTCTGCTGAGCTTTCTACAGCAAGATCTGGTAGTTAATGTGTTATATGTGCAATGGAACTATAGCTAAGATAAAAAGAATAAACCTAATCAACTTATAATTTAGAAAAGGACATATTTAATAGAATAAACATTGGATATTCGCATACTATGACCAAAGGATAATTAGCTTTCCTAGTGGTAAATTTCCAAATGATTTCCTGTCCATGCCTCTTAAACTAAAATATCAAATATATATTACCCCACCCCCACCCCGGATACAATGATTTTCTTACCACAAAATCCACACTCCACGTTTTAATTGACTAATTAAAAAAAATATTCAAATGGCATTTGCCTAGTGAAAGATATGGATGAAAGCTTTGCTGGATGTGCACAAACATTGCATGAGTTTAAAAGAATTGACCAATTGGGGACAATGTTTGTAACAGTGGCTATTAGCCAGTGCTCAGCAAAGAGGGTTAAGGCCAAATGTTTCCCTCTTAAGGTTAACAGGATGTGTGAGAGATGTAATGGGAATTGCTTTAATGCAAGTTATCCATAGGCAACTTATTTAAATAAACCTATACTACATACTGAGAGACAAATTGTCAAGGAGATGAACCATTCTCATTGGATAAGCAAAAAAATAAAACAGGACAAAATTGTAGTAACAAGGGAACAGGCTACATATCAGGCTGTGAATTTAACATTGGAGAAAATAGCAAATAAAATAAAATCCAAATTATTACAACAACAAAAGGCTCACAGTTAAATTAATTGAGGGAAAGTGGGGGAGTTTTTTTCACAGCAGGGAACTTCTGCTAACCATTGCTTTGCTTGGGCTGTTAAGCTGACCCTAATAATTGAAATGAGAAGCATTTTTAACATATTTCATGGAAATGTGTAAGAGTTTTATGCTCTGTTGTTGAACCACAAGGACATGCCAATACTCAATCTTCTGAGCCTGAGAAGCCAATTGTTCTGTTATTACACATAAACTTCCACGAACATTTCTGACCATTGATAAAATCTATTCAAATTATTTAGAAAATTTATTTCTTTGCGTTTAAGAAGATTACTTAATCACATTGTGGTATTCCAAGGATACCAAAGTCAAAGCTTCTCAGTATTTGTCTGGTTCTGCGGTAAGGTGCAATAGGATGGGTTTAATAGAATATTATTGCACTAATAGCTCCTCTCTGCAAGTGGGGAAGTCCAGTTAAGAAAATTTGTACAGGTAATCCTCGACTTATGACTGGTCATTTATGGACTGTCCACAATCACAAGGGCCTTGGAATGGATGCTTTCCAGTCCGCAAGGTGCTTCCAGCCATTGCAAAATATCCCCCATCCAAGTCACAAGATGGCTTTTCAGGCACTTGGCAACCTATTTGCATTTACGACCAGCTGCCAAGTGCCTGCGATCATGTGATTTCCATTTGCAATCTTCTCTGCCGGCTTCCCAAGAAAGTCAATGGAGAAATGGACAGGGAAGGTTGCAAATGGAAGGAACATTTACTTAAGGACCTGCAGGCTTGTGACTTTTAAGTAAGGAAATTTGCTATGTAGATGGTGACTAAATATTCTGTAATTACAATCACTGTCTTCTTCCACTGAGAAGTGGAGGAGGGGTTTAGGGTGAGAGGGGGTTAGAAATTCTTTTGTCCCAAAGCTGTCTTTATTGGAGGTTCTAACATAAGCAAGGACTTCTAGGGCGCATTTCCTAATCAGGCTTGGGATTCAGGACCAATATGGAAAATACCTGGGAGCGGGAGAACTAGAATCAGTAAGCCAAATCTGGCAGGGAAAGTGCATGGAAATGCATCAAGGATACTTTACTTCTTTTCAGGGCTGTTTGACTCAGTCTGGATTGTGTTACATCTGTTCTTATTCTTCATCCCTTTATTGGTTTGTTCGCTAGGTCTGTTCCCAAGTTGAGGATTGCCTGCTTTGGTATGCAAAATACAACATCCTGTAACTTGGTGCAGCTAGCCTGCATCCTTTACTCTGTTACTCCAGACTTGGCTTTGCTTTAATACCACATACTCCAAAACTACTTGGATCTTGTAACCCCAGTTAAAAGGAGACCCTGCAACTATTTATTTCAACACTTATTTCTGGGGAAGGGGAAGCCCCCACCCTATGCCCTATCCGGATTTCAGATGAGGAAGTAAACTCCCTGTTCGAAAACAGCTAGTGGCATTGTAACTACCTGCCCAGTTAAACTATTTTTCCAGGAGGAACAACCATACTCAGAAACCCTTGGCTCAAGCCTAGTGGATGAGACAATGGAAATTCTGGGGTGGGGAAGGGAGAACTTTTCTTGGCCTTTACAATAGACACAGAGCCCTCTCTTGCTACCCCATGTCTAAGCAGCAATGCCTGAGGATATATTGGGAGCTCATAAATTTTGCTCTTCTATGATGCTGTTTTATATCACCAGCTGTATGGCCTCAGTGGTCAGTACAGTCTATTATAATTGATAACTGTTCTTCCGAGACTCAGGCAGGGAGGTCTTTCATAACAGCCACCACCTGATCTTTCAATTGGAGATATCAGCATAGGATCTGATGGGAGATAAATGCTCTAGCACCGATTGTCCTATTTTTGGAAGCTGTCTAGAGTTAGTGAATGGTCACAATAAAAATGTAAAAATGAAATAAAATACAATTTGATTGCATTATGTAAAAATGATGTAAAAATGAAATAAAACACTATTTGATTGCATTATTCAACTGTTCTGCTGCCATAGTATTCAATTAGGTCTGCACTGCACACATAAAGGCACCATGTTTTTTTAAAAAATCTTTTACAGAATGCAGCGACTATAGACACATATCCAAGAGCAGCAGAAGACCGGGATCTGGGTGTTCAGGTAATGCCACCTTTCTATAAAGCTCACACAAGAACAACAATATGGAACAACAATCTATATAAATGCCAAATATTATTACCAATACCAGCAAGCAGGCAGTGTCCTAATACCCGCTTTGAGACCTCACTACAGCGTTGGCATCTCCCCCCCCCCCAGTGTCAGCAACAGGCCAGAAAGGTTTCCCACTATCCTCTCTGTGATTTTTTATAACAGCTTTGATTCCTCACTAATAAACTTGCTGATCTTTCTACAGCTGCCTCAACAGAATTTTTGTTTGGGCCCAAGTGAAAGGCATGGGGGTGGAGTACAGGGGAGAGAGGACATAATGTTTAATTATAAGAAATGATTGAAATAGGCACAGACATACCCTGGGTGCCTCTGCACTGCAGCAAGCTCTAAACTTGTTATCCTTAATGGTTTAAATTTCACTGTGCTAATCATTTCAGGACACAAGCCTTTCTTGATAATCTAATGAATTATTCCAACATCCTTCAGCAAAAAAAATATCCTCCATGACAGCACTAATTACAAGACATTTTCCCAGTGCTTATGCAAAATATGACAGAGCAGCAGCTTAGGGAATTGCAAAAAAAAAAAAAAAAAAAAAAAAAAAAAAAAAAAAAAAAAAAAAAAAAAAAAAAAAAAAAAAAAAAAAAAAAAAAAAAAAAAAAAAAAAAAAAAAAAAAAAAAAAAAGAGGGAGGGGGGAGAAACCCACCCTAACACTGCTTCTAATTTCCACCGAGAAACTGACAAACACCTCTCTTGCATCTCTCCCAGCTCTCAAGTAAGATTTAACTTTCTCATTTAGTTAATTACCGAGTGAGGATCATCATTTTCCCGGATCGGAGCGGCACAGAGCCTTTATCGTGTTAACTTGTGAACTTGATCGATGGCTGCTGCTAAAACTTAATAACTTCACCCCCTGGCAAATTGTAAGATAAATATAATAGGAGAAACTCTGACAGTAAAAACCTGCCAGAAATGAGTGCTGTGTTTATGTTTCTTTGCAGGCACCAAAAGAAGAGATTGGGAGGGAGGGAGAAAGAGAAATTGGGAGAGAGATTGGGGGGGGGGGGTAGAGAGAGAGAGAGAGAACAAAACAAAACCCAACAAAAAAGGAATAAAAAAAGCAAACCAACCAACCAACAGCTTATTACTGGCTGTATGTTACTTGTATTTAAAGAGACCAAAGGCACTAATACCCTAGGTCTATGTACCTTTCAAACTTTGTTGAGGACATAAAAGGCAAAAGCAAAACAAAGCAGGGAGAGAGATACAGAGGTAGGATGGAAGGAGAGATGATAGACAAAGGTGTTAGGTAGCCAAGTGTACAACAAATGACCAACCACACTAATCAGTTTACCTGACCTAATAATATAAAAGGCTTTTTAACATACAAATTATTGATTGATGGATTCATTTCCTACCTTTCCTTTAGCTGAAGGCAGTACAGTGCTGATATGTAATACTTCCTTCATACAATTTCTTTAAATCTGTGATAGCCGGGCGTGGGGGACAAGATGAAATGGTGACTGCCCTCAAACCCTACCCCTACTCCCTTTCTACTGCTGAGCACAGAGTTGTATCTGGGTCTCTTTGGTCCTAGTTCAGTAACTGCTACATAAGACAATCTGAACAATGAAGTAAGAAAATACAACTCAAAACTATATGCAGGCTAAATTGAAACTTAGCAAGATAGAGCTGCAATTTGTCCACAGCGTTTCCTGGTCATTCCCTCTATTGCCCCTGCTGCTAAAGGGGCACTTAACAACTTAGGGTGTTCCTGACATTACAGCTATTGCAGGAAGGTTTTGCCCAGTTGCAGCTCACCTGAAATGGGAAGACATTGCCATCATTATCCAGATCCTTATTCACCTAGACTACCGCAATAGATTCTTACATGGACTGCCTTTAAAGAACACTTGAAAATTGCAATGTGTCAGGATCCAGCAGGCCATTTGCTCACCTTGCATATAATACATATGCTTGGGAACTTATACTGGCTCCCAGGAATTTTTCAGGTGGAATTTAAAGCACTGCTGGAGATGAAGATCTTGCCTTTTAATATTATATAACACTTCTGGCCAACTCTTAAATGCTTATTGAGTCACAACATTTATCACTGCTTAAAGAACAAGTGCATAATTCAGATTCCCCCTCTTTTTTTCTCTCTCTGGATACATTTAAAAGTAGATTAAGCAAGACTACTTAGGGAATAAATTCCTAAATATTTAAAAATATAAGTCTTAAAGGTAATGAAAATGCAAGATACATATATTTTTACAAATGAACAGACTCATTTCCTAGAAATCATTATTAAACATATCTGTTACTGTCTGAAATTAGGTTTGTTTTTTTTTAAATGAATGCTTTTTTAAAACTGTCTAAATATACATTTTTGTAAATTTAATTTCTCATTTGCATTTTTGCCATGTTGCTGCATACTGCAATCTTAGGAACTGACTTTTAAGAGGAAGATAGAAACGACTGTTCTGGGTATCTAAAGAGAATCTGCTGAAGGTCCCAATCCTTGTGAAGTTCATGAAATATGACTAGGTGACAGGCCTTCTTGATGTCCCCTTCCCCCACCTCTTTGGAATATTCTCTTTCTGAAGGTACAGCTGTCTCGAAACCTCCTTCCATTTGGACACAAGTGAAAACCATCTTGTTCAATCATGCTTTCATGGAGCTTTGTGGTTATTTAATTCATTGGGTTTTTGTATTTATATTTTATTTAATGGCTACATGTCTTCAGTCCATCAAGATTGGAATAAGAAACAAATACTAGAAAGTAGACAAAATAAATGCTATGAACAATTTCGTATTTAGAAATTTTTTTACTCCTAACTGCATCCTGAACAATACTATGTTCTTTTCTTTATGAACCTTTTATAGAAAACAATACATCCTAAGAGTTCATGTGATTACATTATCTTCTGTCTTTAATCTATTCACTCAAAAATAGTTGAAAATATATTTTCTTAAAGTGGAAATATAAAGAATATACCTATCCAAGAAGATTTTACTTCTGATTTGGGAAGCTTGGCTGGGATAGTTCAAATGTCTTTAATATACTTTGCACACAATAAAGATACTTGATTATCTTTTTTACTGATGAATTTGTCTTGCTAACATGTGGTTGACAGACTCAAACCAGTAACACTAATTCTTCAAGCCACTCAGTCCATTTATTTTTATTTCAGAAACTGAAAGGGACCAATTTCCCTCTCTCTCTAGAAGCCCAACTTGTACAAATTCATTCCAGGGGTTTAATTGATGAAAGACCTGCTCAACCAGGGCTGAATCACCCTCTCCACATAGTGAGCTCACTGAAACATTTAGAAATCCTGTGCATCTTAGCAGTAAATCACCTGAAGTGTCAAAACAACCACTGTGAAAGAATGTCAAATACTCATTATTAGTTATATCCAAATATAAATACTTAATCTTGTTGGGCAAAACAGGGAGAAGTTAATCTTGTTCCTATTCTTCCCAACAAGACTTATTTTGCATCCACACATGGCTTCCAATTATGCAGTAAGTTTTGATGAATGATGCATCTCAGTGAAATCTTGCAGTTACTTTGAACTTTGCAGACTGTTCTAATTGGAATGAAAGGAATGAGCAATTTGAAAACTTCAGCCTTTATCTTCTCTCTTCCCATTGGTTTTATTGTGTAATAAATAAAACCTCTATTACCTCTACCTCTATTACTTTTGATGGTGGCCCCAACTTTTGCAACAGTGTCAGCTTTATAGAATATGTTAGCAATATACAATCAATTTTACAATTATTTATTTTTTCCCTAGATAGAAATCTGGAATTTCATTCAAGAAGCACAGCATGAAAACCTATGCCATGTTCAACATACAAGATGCAGCTGCCCTGAGAAACAGATAAACATCTTGCTTTAGCATTTTTTACAGCACAATCCTATCCATAGTCTCTGATATGCTGAAATCTGAAATAAAATTATTTGAATCACAACAATTTTTAAATATATTCAGAGTGAAAAGTATACTTAAAGAATAAATTAAGTTAAATGGTCTTTTCTTTTTTAAAAAACAACGCTGCTTTAAAGTATTCAAAATTATATCTTGAAATATATGTGAGTTAATACAATCGTTCTTTTTAATTAAACCAAGAACCAATGAGCTATTTAAAATATCTCTTGGGTTACACACAATCTATGTTATCTTTTGCTGCCCAAAGAGGTGAAAACATTTTTTTTCAGATTTTCCATCAAGGTATTACAAAAATCTTAATTACATCTTCCTTTAGCTATATGTGGCCCATGCAAAGTAGAGTTTGTGCAGTTATAAAGAAAATGCCTGCTGCAATACTAAAGGAGGAATTCTCCCACATAGGTAAACAGCAAACAGGAGCAGAGAAAGGAGATGGAAAACTTAAAGCGGTTATACTTGATGTTTCAAACAGTCTAATAAAGTTTAATTGTCTGGAATGTACTATTTCTTCCTGTGATATAGGTCTCCCATTTGGTTGTTAAATGCTGGTAGAACCACCAAAATAAAACTTCTATGCTGTTGTGAAAGAACTGGAAAGATTTTGCCAGCTTCAAATTCATCTTCGAAGACTGATCTGATACAGAATACTTTATTGCTAACACAATAAAGAATGCAGGAAAGGAAATTAAGAGATAGAAGAAAAAACTGCATAACATGCTGATATATCTGGATGAATTTAGTGAATTGTTTTAAAAAATAAGAGACAAATTATTTGCCATAATTGAGGCAAAAAAGGAGTGCATGATGCTTCCAATTTAGAAATTTATTTCACATAGTTATATCTGTTTCTATGCAACTGCTATCCCAAGTAAGAATTACATCAAGAATGGTTCAAGTAAGTTTGATTCTCTAAATATATGAAACAATGTCCATTATTGTGGAAGAAAACCTTGCTAATAAGCATTACTCATAGAGACCTTGATTTCCTTATGTCAGAGGTCTTCAAACTTGGCAACTTTAAGACTTGTGGACTTCAACTCCCAGAATTCTGGGAGTTGAAGTCCACAAGTCTTAAAGTTGCCAAGTTTGGGGACCCCTGCCTTGTAGGAATATCCTTAAAAAGAATTGCTGGGAAACAATTCAGTTCATATGCAGGGTTCATATGAACCAACCCTCAAACTTGCTGAATTGTGACCATAATTCATTTTAATTAAATTCAGATAAGAGTAAATCCTCACACAACCAAGATGCACTGGTATCAGGTGCGAAAAACCAGAACCACACCCAAAGTTCCAATTACACAGATTTATTGTTCATGCCTATGCACAGCTACATAAGGGTCAACTGAATTCACAGTGAGTTGGACTTAGTATGTTTGTGGCGATGTAAGGATTCTTTTGACCCGGTCCCCCAGCAATGCCACTCTTCTCCTAGTGTTATTATCTACTTCTGAGGATATTGTCAGAGTTTATAGGGAAAAGAAGGAACTGGTATTTTATGAAACTTTACCATTCAACCATGTTTTCACTTGTTTTTAAGATGACAATTCTTAACTGAAACAAAAGTATCATTGATTCAAGTGTTGCTTGGAATGCTGTTCTTTTCATTTGAAATTCAATACTTGTATTTTGCTGATGGAATGATAGAGTTCCTATTCTACATGGTTTATATCCCAGGTTTCCCAATTAAATGCCCATAAGTATTACATCATAATAACTGTTTTTTCAGATCCTCTATTATTTTAATTTTTATTCTGGTTCAGTAAACCGTAATGAACTAACGGGGGCAATGGGTATTTCTTAAACCTGAGTATCTTTTAAATGGCAGCTAGGATTTTACTCATATGTAAAATGAAGAATGGACATTCTTAGAACAATTAATTCACAATTTAATGCTTTGAAAAATAAACAAAAGCTGCATTTGTAAAACAATCTACCAAATGATATTAATATGTCAGCATTTTCTCCCTAAGTGCTGGATACTTTCATAGAATCAAGTAGCTTCCAAGTATTTATTGGGAGAATATCCAAAGAATAGTCTTGTATTTCCTACTTGGTATTGAAAAAAATGTTTTGAAATTGTGAATCGAATGAAAATCTTTTATGATTCTAACTTCATAATAAGCAAATAAGGAGAAGATGGAAATATCCAACTTGACATAAAAGCTAGAGGAGACTTTTATTATCAAATTCTCCTAATAATTTCAGACTTCAGGATCTTCAGTGTTCTGAAATGAAAAATCCTACAAAACCATAGTCAATGGAGAACTGGGCAGAGAAGGCAAAACTGGCAGATGATGAAGCTTCCCCAGAATCAATAGGTAAGCGGGCAGGCAAGGTTGCAAGTGGAGGGGACATTGTATTTGAGGTCCATTCTCCCAGTGTGCCAGGGAGGTTGTGTTCCAGTTCCTCCTTGCCTGTTTCATTGCATGGAGATTCCCAGAAAACTTTGGAAGTGTCAGATAGGGCTGTTAGGGTCATGAACAGTCTATTTTAGTTCTTTGTTCTTTAGATCAACAAAGTCCCTGACAGGGTCACTGGCTCTGGCTCTGGCTCCATGAATTCCCCATAAATATTCAAGAATCTACTAGATTCCATAAAATCTTTAGAACACAAGCTTCTAAAGAATCTCCTCTTCTGCTACTTCATCAGATAACAGTGACTATGACAGAAAGATAACCATAACTCCTCACCCACATACATATCTAGGTCACTTCCAATTCAAGCTGAGCTAAAACCTAAGTTGAGGATATGTCCCATCCAATGCATTAATCCAGCAAATTTGAGACAGACCCACAGTTGTCATGGAGCTCATGAAATTCCAAGCTGGCCATGGCAATGAAGCTTTAACATTAACATTGGGCAATTGGATGAATGTGGTATACCATCAGTATACTTGTTGAATTAACACCAAATACAGGCTCTATAGTTTATCCTAGCTTGGAGAGGCTTACTGGTGAGCAAGATAATATTTATATGGATCACAGTGACTCCCCCACCCCAGCAAGCTCCCTAGTTTGAGTAGATGCTACAGTGAGAAACCAGGCAAGCATAGTTCAACTATCTAAGTCACAATAATAATTACCATATACATTTTATGGAAGAAAGAGATTTTACTGTAAATTGTCTTGGCATTTAACAGCATCATCGACAGCAAGGGAGGATCAAAAGCCATGCTACTATGTATCTATAAAAGAAGGACGGAGGTAATGAGAATTAACAACTAGAGGGAATGACAGCTATCTAAATCCTCTGGTTTTATATCTTTATCTCCTGTATTACTGTTATCTGTGAACAGAACACCAATCACTTGAATTGAGGCAATACGCTTTCCTCTTTCTTACTTCCTACTCTACAAACTTTGCATACATGCTAGCACAGAAAACAGAAGAGGATTAAAATTCCACAGAATACATTGAAAAACCACCACTGAATCACCAAATGCAAAGGGGAATGAAATCAAGAACAGTGACCAAGCTCTCACTTTGTCCTAACATGTGTTTTACTAGTAGGTGTATACCTTGGCACCTTCACACTCTCACTGGGGAAACTCTCAACTCTTATATGGGAATACTCAGTCTTTAGGAAAAGAGAAAATAATTCTTAGGACAATAAATGCAGGGCAGAAGCTGGCCTAATAGTATTTAGAAGCTCTTCCTTCTCCTGTAGTGGAAGAGGAAAAGGCAATTACGGTCGTGATATGTGATCTTGTCCGTTATTTTGTATCATTACCTTTATGCCTTTTCTTTTATTATAAAACCATTATTGCAGAAAATTCTCCAGTATTTTATCTATTAGGCATAGATAACTCAGTATTATAAAATATTTTCTTATTCCTTGTCAGTTGGAACATTGACATTTGTCATACAGAGAACCAATACTAATAGCTCCAAGCTCCTTAATTGAAAATGACATTTTCTAAAAGGCTCTTCCTAAATATGTTATTTAAACTAAGTCAGTAATCTTCTCGACTGTTGAGCTCCCTGAATTCCAAAAGCTAATGGTACGGTTTATTTTTTATTGCTGAGGCTTCATAATTCTTCCTGATAGACATGCTACATTCTGACAGCTGCTTTAAAATCAATACCAATATAAAACCAACTAACAAATTCCTGGAGTTCGGAGAAGTGCCCTAGAGAGCTACCACTTTAGCAAAGTTACCTTACTTATCACAGCAACTTCAATATTTAACCAACAGGGGATTTCCAAACTTTGTTGAGTTTTTTTGAAGTTAATGATTATTTTGTCTGTCATCTAGAGAAAGAGATATATACACTGGGTTGTGTTAGGATAACTGCAATTACATTTTTCTTTTTTCCCCTTTAGAACTTGCAGCAAGAAGATGAGTGACTGAAAACAGCTAAAGTCAAGCCTCCCAGGGGCATTATATCAGAAACAATGAAAATTTTCTTTCACTGCATTTAACCCTGAATTAAAAACACACCACTAGTAGCTCTTCTTCTAACATTTCTCATAAACAAAGTTTGTTGCTTTTTTTACTAACTAAATTTAAAGGGGTTATTTGAGGGCAATTCTGAGTTTTCCTACAATTTGAGAAAGTTAATGCTAGAAGAATTCTGAATCAAACTAACCACTGCTTTGGCTTAACCAGATACCCCTGTCTTTCCAGTTTATAAATAATATTCCCCCTCTCCTGTCTCAGTGAATAAATATTACACAAGAAGGAAACACTCATTTGTTTAAACAATATAGAATTAATCACTTTAGGATTTCGAACAACAATTTTCTTATAAATCAATTCCCATACACTGCCTGAACTGTCTGAATTAAGAAATCCAGATCACAGGTTACAATGCATTTAACTTACTGTGAGGTTTAATTGCATTTTTTCTCTACACAGCCATCAAATGTACCCCACCTAATCAATATTGAAGAATATAAATCATGACTTCAAATTGAAGTGACAGTCTTAAATTAACAGCACAGAGAAGCATTCTAGTTCAGTTATATGATTTACTTATTTTACTCAGTTTTACAAAATCTCAAGCTTCACAGTGGCATTAATTAAACATGTTTATTACTTTCTACCAAAACATTACAAGGAGGGTATATCAGTCAGCTCCACTAAGGAATTATAAGCTTCACTCAATTAACAACTTTTGGGGGTATCACTGTGAATTGAGTTATTTTTCATTTGTATATGTTCTAAATTATTGTTATAAGGGAGAATTTTATCCAAGCACACAGGCAATCAAAAGAATCTACATGAATCCTGAGGTCAGGAGAATTAACAGTAAAATATTTATTAACAGAATTTTGAAGATGCTGTTTTTTTAACCCCCAAGGCGGGCACTTTTATTTTTCATTCAACATTTAATATTTTGAATTGTAAATGTAGATAACATTGTTCTCCTGCTATTGGTATTTGGAAGTACATTTGCCCAGTTTAGAGTTAATTATTGTTCATCAAAAACAATATTTTTATAGATTCAGAATTTTTTATAGAATTTGTAGACCACCCCAATCAGACCAATTCTAGGCCGTGTATAAAGTAAACAAAGATGTTAAAAATAATTTAAAAATAAATAATAATCAATAATAATATATGGATGCCCCTGATCACCTAGGGTTTGAAGATCCCCTGAAAGAAGTTGAGCAAATATCTCATGATGAAGAATTCCACATGTGCTGTATGAATTTCTTTTGTCCTAAATCTCATTTCAAAGCTTCCCTCCTAGCATTTTCAGAGAAATCTAACTGTCCAGTTTATATCACAATCGTGTCTCCTTTCCTCATCTTTTTCCAAAGCTAGCTCAAACATTCTAGCCTTTTCCCATATGAGAAGTATTTATGCCCTAGATAATTTTAGTTTTTCTTCTGTATTTTTTCCAATGTATTGTATCATGTTTCAAATGTGAAAACCAAAACAATAGGCAGCATTCCAAGTATGGCAACCAGAACTGTAGACAGTATACAAGATGCAGACCGTAGTGTACAGACATTTCAATCTGTTGAAAATTTTATTTACAATCTCATTCACAGAATTTGCCCTTTGCTCTGTTGCCACACACTGAGTTACCATCTTTAACTGAGCTCTCCAATATGACCTCTGGAATGTTTTCTTGGTTATTTATTGAAAGTTCAAACCTCATTAGTGTATATGTGAAGTCAGATTAGTTTGTCCCAATCTGCACTACTTTGCAGATATCTTTATTATTACTTTTAATAGTGGAATACAAACACCTGAAGCACTATTTTTGTGTTAAATTTATATTTACCGACAAAGAAATAAAGGGAGACTTCTTTGTCGGTAAATATAAATTTAATACAAAAAATAGTTTGTCGCGAAAGCGACTGCCTGCGAAGGCTCCTGGATTGAGGCTGAAAGGCGAAAGTGGAAGCAGTATGCTCCGTCCCATATTTGGGTAGACCAGGTTGCCCTGATAAAAAACACTTAACCTGAAGCACTAGCAGTGATTTTACATTGGTGGTGATTAAAATAAACTAAGTATAACAACAACAACAACAAAAAACCTAGATGAAGAAAAAGAAAAAAAGTTCCATATACTATCAAGACCTTGGTGTGTGTGTGTGTGTGTGTGTGTGTGTGTGTGTGTGTGTGTGTGTGTGTTTTGAGGTTTTCGCAGGTATTTGTATGTAGGTCTATGGTTATTCGGGTTTTCTCCCGCGTGAAGTTGGAGATGTAATTGCAACGTTTTGACGAAGTCTCCTTCGTCCTCATCAGGCTGGTTATCAGGCTTGTGTCTTCGGCCTCGTGCTTCTAGGACCAATGCGAGAATTGCAGCTGTTTCTTCCTTTTAACTGCCAGTGGGGTTTGAACTGATCGGGTGGGGGCTTGGCTGTGTTCTGCTTGGGTGGAGGTGTGATGGGATTGGTTGGGGGCTTGGCTGTGTTCTAATTGGTTGGGGGTCAGTTTGCTTCCTGTATGGATTAGAGGGGATTGGAGTGGTTAATGATGCAGCTGCAGTCTGGCTTCTCGTTTGTGGTCGTGACTCAGCAGTATGGGCTTGGGCTTGTTTTTTGCGTGGGGGTTTGGTAGTGGTATACTGTGTGGTTTTCATGAGTGTGGGTCTGGTGTCATTCTTTGTGTTAGGGACACGTTTGTCAGTAAGTGCGGGTTTCCAAATGGCTGGTAGGCGGGAGGTGTCATCTCGTTTATTCATGCTATGTGGGCGTTTTTCTATCTCTATGGCTTCTCTGATTATTCTGTTGTAAAAGTGTTATGTTTTGGCAATAGTTCTGGTTTCTTTAAAGTTAATGTTTTGTCCTGTGGCTTTTAGATGTTGGACTAGGGAAGAAGTTG
>QLTV01001469.1:2187915-2199752 GCA_003457575.1 Thermophis baileyi
TTAAGTGTGAAAAACAACCACACACAAAACCCCTTTTTTTGGGGGGGGGGGGGAAAACAGAGTTGGTTTCTTCTCCAAACCCCCAAAACTTTAACCTTAGACGGTCTACTGTCGACCTCACCCCATTCCTAAGAGGTCTTTAAGGGGTGTGCATAAGCGCACCAGCGTGCCTACTGTCCCTGTCCTAATGTTCCCTTTTATTCGTATCCATTTCATGTATTCATAATTATGTTTTTATATCTGTTATCTAATACATGCCTGACTAAATAAATAAATAAATAAATTACATGTACATATCCATGTATTTAGGCTCTATGTGTAATAAGCGCCTAAATGACTAACCATATAGATATATTAATCCAAAAAAGATGAAAGATATTGGATTACATGCTTAAGTATCAAGTATCTTTAGATGATAATTCAACTTCCCCATTTGAATGTACTTTTAGATTCACTTTAGATTTTAACACTATTAAAACTGTAATCTATCTGCAAAAACTCTTCAAAAATCTTACCAGTATCTTGGCAGTATGTGCCTTTATTATAACTTAGACTTCTATAATCTTCTGTATATAGACTATTAACTTCATTTTGTTGTAAAATCTAACGTATGCATTGAATGGGACCAATAATAAGAATCACATAATATCATTATAATAATTTTCCTAATTATTAGTCAATGTCTGAATGCAAACTGAGGTAGTGGTAATAACTGAGATAGACCGTAATGACTTGGGAATGTAAAAGGACACATTTTATTATCTGAGTCTCACCAGGTTTTAAGGATTGTTCCTGCTGCCTGTCTCACCTTTATTAGAGCCATTTTTGGCAGAAATACATAAAATAAAATGAATTAGGGTCTGGAGTTTCCTCTCAAGAATGGATTTACTGGATAGCATGCTGGAGAGCATTAGTAACTAGGCTTAAATTTTAATAATCTAATCCTGTAAAAAACATAATTTATAAAACAAAATGTCATATAAATGATCAAGAACAAAGGCCACTTCAACTAAGGTGCAATCATTTCTTGGGTCTGACACAATTACTTTGCTAGAGAGAAATTTTAGAAGTCATTCTCTCCAGGAACAACTGCAAAAGTCAATCTCTCTAGTGGAAACTACAAAAGTAATTTAGGTCTCAGAATGTAATCATCACAGCTGAATTTGGCCAGAAGAACATCAGGGTTAATAACCTCACTCTTGCGATAAGCACCAAGGGATCCTTAATGACCAGTATAAATTGAACTCCTTTCTTACTCTTTATTAACATACTATGTGGCTGATTCAAACCTACAAAAGCAAGAAATTAAGAAATGAAACTGCTAAACTCACCCTATAGTGCGTATATGTTGAAGTACCAAGACCGCCTACTGTTGTGAAAGAATCTTTTAAGATGCACAGCCTCCATAATTGCATGTTGAAAATGAATGAAATTAAAAGTAATTTTAGGAGATATTTTTGTAAGATGTATTTTAAAGAAAGTGACTTTTTTTCTTCTTTTGCTTTACTAGTTTAAAAACTTATAGAATATTTTAAGAATGGGACAATGTGTAAGCTTTATGTTCTAACCGTATTTATTTATTTAGCGTATGGCACCATACATAATAGACATGCCATGTATCTTAACTGATCAGTGGTCCCAAATTAGGTGAAAAGGAGAAGAATATATAATACCACATAAATTTTAGTTTGATGATTTGACATTATGGTTTCCCATGAAAATTTAGGAAATACTGCTCTCATGGATGGATCAAAATAAAAATGCTGCTATGCTTATCTCTTAATTATGAAAGTTGCAAAGCAGCTGTTCAGCATCCACTTTAAAGTTGTGAGACATCTGTCTTTAAGTGACAGACTGTAGAGGAAAATCTTTGTTATACCACACAATACAAACACACAATTTAAGTTGTTTTTAGTAGGATGCTATGTTGCTATGTTTAGACTAAAATTAGAGCTCAGCCATTCATAGATATTAACTTGAAGTAATACAGAGCTGTTAAGCAATCCATTAAAACATTTGAATTTCTTGATTTGAAATTGCAGAACTAATTAATAGCAGCTAGAAGCTGGAGAAAACATGAATTCATAAATTTCTATTGACCAAGGAAAACTTAGAGGGGGGAAAATATCAACCATGATCCCTGAATGTGGTATCTCCAGATACAGTTTTGTTCCCAACAAGCTTCATTCCATATTTCATTTAATATTTAAAAAAATAAATAAGGGGAATAATAGCATTTGGCAAAATAAAGCATTGTCTTCGAAGTATAATCATTATTCTGGCCCACATGTATCCTCAAAGCATTATTTGAAAATAAACATGGTGGGGGGTTGCAATTTGAAAGTGTGCCCATATGATAAATGGGTAGCCACTTTGTGAAACTGTTCATAGCATGTTTTAAAATTCCAAATGTGTTCACTGCCCTCCTCCCAAATTGGGAATTGCTGAATTAGGCTGTTAAATAGGGCATTGGTTTAGCAGAAAGGTATAAAAGGCAGAAAGTTTTCTAAAAATAAACTAAATCAAAATAGCAGAGTCACATGAATCAAACACATCCTCTTTGGTAATCACAGTGGAAAAAAATCTTTTGAGGAGAAAAAGAATTTCTTTTTTTAAACTTAAATTGTAGTGAGCAAGATGTTTATATGCATTGCAAACAAAATCTGCAAAGAAATTCTCAAAGATGGAGAAATATAAGCATACTATACTTCGTCTTAATGTACTTACTAACAAAAATAAATAAATAAATAAATCACTTCCCTTAGAAATAATTTTTCTCCAAAGATTTTTCACCACCCCACAAATATGATATACAAACGCAACTACTATACTATAAGTTTTTCAAAGAATAATCTTCCACCCACCAGACTGGATCAAATGACAGGGTGTTTTTTATTTTTTGTTTTAAAAAAGCCTTTAAAAACTTGAAAAAAGAACAGTCCAGCTCTAATCCTTGAAACTGTAAATAATTCCCTTCATCATAAAGAACTCACATGATGAATAATGACCGTATAAACATATTATCTTAGGAATCCCAAATGCAACTTCAATATGTCATGAGTTAATGTATTTCACCATGTATTTGTAAAAGGACTAAGGCTTCATCCAAATAATTTTTTTGTGAATAATAATCAAATATCTGTTTGATTACAGTTAAGAATCTTTCTCTCACAAACACCCAAGGTATTAAAAAGTTAAAAGAAAATTATCCATAGAGAAGCAGCTGAAAAACCAGCTGTCTTTATGAGGTTGGTTTCTACTGGGCAACCTTAAGAATATTTTTGTATTTTTTAAAAGTCTTTTAAAGAGGCATAATTTCACAAACCAAATTTAGCAATTATTTCTCGCAATGTTTTGTCCAAGTAACTAGGTAACTAATATATTTCTGAAGGATACATTCCAGTTACATGTTTAATTTAGTATTTCCATAATTAGTACATTTAGTATGTTCTCTAATGATTCAGTTCAATGTTCACAATTAACAAAGATTCCAGTTTTAAAAAATCAGGCACTACTTTGTATGATTGAAATTCCAGTTTAGAATAAGAATGTGGTATAGTTAGTAGAAATAAAACAAAAACAATCATGTGTTTGAAAAAGTATATTCCGGGAGGATATTTAAATGACCCGTTATCAAAGATTAATGACAGAGATAATTTCAATTAGTATTATTTCAAATTCCTGATATATTAAATGTGTCTGAGTTTCTCTCCCTTTTTCATTGCAGTCCATTTTTTTTGTTTTACAGTGTAACTCCTAAATGAGATTTTGGGACAGGAAGTTACTACATAAATACTGATAGCATGAAAAGATAAAATGTACAGAAGGATGGATTTGCCAAATGCCAATACCAAATTCCACTTACTCTTCTCAAGCTGTCACACAGCATATTATTCTTTTGATTTAAAAAAACCAACTCTCTCCTACTGTAAAGCAAAAGGAGCACAAAAGCCAGGTTAAGCAAAATAATTATATCTCCAACTAAGAAATATATCAAAATTTTTAAAATCAAAGCATGTTATCCTTGAACAAATTAATGAGGTACTGTTAGGAAAAGCTTTGTTTACACAAATCTAGTGGAAGCAAGCATTATTTGAAGAGCTCTTAAAAAAAGGTTCAAAACAAAGCTAGACTGCTTCTGGGCGAGAAGCTGAGAGCAGAGTAATTTACAATGCATGTTTTCCCTCCCCCTTTGCAGGAAGCAAGGCTGTCATTGCGCAGCTGTGCTTCAGGCGTCATCATTCCCTCTGTCTCCCATCTTGCTAATTAAAAGGTTGATCACAGAACAATGCTCTTCTCATTAATTTCAGTGTTCCGATTGGGCAAGATCCCCGATTGCTCCGCCTGATCTTTTCCATGCAGTTGAAGTTAATGTGACAGGAGTCCGAAGATAGATTACCTGCTGCCATATTGCCTTTCGCCTCCAATCAGGAGCTATCTGTGTAAACTGATTGTTCTAATTTGCTCTCATTATTTTTACAATATCAGGAGAAAATAACGCACACAGCTCACTGTCAAAACCATGAAAATCAGTCATTAGTTAAACCAAGGCACTGAGTGGCTTTATTAGGACACTGCGGCTTATTGATGTGTAGCTTCACCAAGCTAAAATAGCGCCTTTCCCCAAACAGGAATAGAGTGTCTTTAGTTGAAAGAAAATATTTATTACGCTAATTCAAGTAGCAGTAGAAAAATTGCTGCTCTGACATAGTTAATTGGCATTGTGATATGTACAGCTGACTAGGAACAATGAAAATGTTTCAGTTCAGCCTGCATCTAAATGTCAATCTGTACCAAACCTGAGGGCTGTAAGCCTTTTTGTTTAAGGATTCACTCAACTGTTCCTTTAAATTGAATAACCAACAGCAAAAAAACAAAACAAAACCCCCCAAAACTGATATACTCAATACCTAACGAAGCAGTATCTGAGCACCAGAGAAGACATAAGAAATATTAATAATTGTCTGATGCTTTCTCAAAGTGCTCCCAATGTCCAGTATTTTGTCTGAATACCCAAAGGATTTCTGATTCAAGAAGGGAGCAACCTGGACCTTCTTTCAAAGAAGGTACCATGCTATCCAATTCAATAGGATCCTCAGAAGTTAGAGCAGAAAATGTTTTCCCCCCCTCCTGATGTCATTTTCTCTTGTACCCTGAAAATCCTTTTGAAACCAGAGTTTGGTTGATGTATTTCCATAGTCAACAAATATGGATGCTCAAGCAAAGCAAAAAAATTGTACATGCCAAGCACGCCAATTTTAGTAACAGCCTTGTCCTTGTTGTAACAGACCAAACAGGACATAGCAGACAAATAGTACCCAAATAACTAAATTCAATTAGCTATTCAGAGGCCTGGGAAGAACAGTAGGGATGCACAATATTGAGCTAAAAAGTGAAATCTAATGAGAAAATGGAACATTAACAGTTCCATTGATGGATCTCTGCATAGTTAAGACAACTAAAGAAAAGAATTAGGAAATTCATGTCCTTTGTCCATCTTGGCTTGTTGGCTTACTTATGAAGGACTCTATTATATTTTAGATGCCTTAAGAAGAATATAGCAAACTGTCTTGTCAGCCATTATTCCCTAATTTTAAAGAAACAAGAAAGTGCTCCATCTTTTTGCTGTTGCTTTTTAAATAATTTTAAAAGTGATTTGACTTATTTGCCATTCTGGACAAATAAGGACTGTAGGATTCTCTAAACTGTATTGCCCTTCTCTCTACATTAGCCTCCTTTCAGAGAACCTTAGCCAGGTTTTGCTCTTCAGGATTCTTGCATGGAAAATGGTGCACCGTGCCAGAGTCAGAGAAACGTGCTGATGGCACAAATTACAAGCCCCCAGCCGAATGCTCCAGCCCCCACCATTCGGGCAGATTTATGTGGGCTCTTGCCGACGTTATTACAAGTCAGAGTTTATTGGGAAATTGTTACATTATGCGGAGTGTCTAACAAATTGCTTATGCTGCTATAATTGGATTACAACAGCCGCTTGCTCCCACCGGTAAGATTAGGCAAGTAGGACTCCTGCCGATCTCTGAGCGTTAGCAGTAATTTTATTTGCCTTGCCTCTCTCTTTCCTAACAACATGCCTCTCTCCCTGCCAGCTGTCTGCTGAAAAGGCACAGGCTTGTTCCTTGGCCCTAACAATGCAATTACAGCCCTGCAGATCGCACTGTTTGTGCATTAACTACAGAGCCAAAACGAGGCGAATTGATCGTTTGACTTTTGGAGTGGTCACATGATCCCTGTGTGTGTATGTGTGAGATCTGGCATGCATCAGCAGGCAATGCTGCAGTACACGCCTGATGAAGAACTGGCTCCTCATTATTACCCCTCCTGGGGACAAAGACACAAGAGCTTTTCTGTGCTGACCCAAATGAATGTAAATTAATTTTTAGTTTAGCCAAAATGGTTAAGCAAAAGCAGAAAAGTGTTTCAGTTATAAAATTCTTTTTTGCCTTATTATTTAGGTCCGGTATTGTTGTGGCTGTTATCTAAAAAGGTCACTCCTAGTTTTAATATGATTCCATTATATCCAAGAAGATAATATTCATTACATTTCAATGAAGTGTACCATTATTCTTCCCATTTCATAGACGGAAAACTGAAAGAAACTTCTAACGACACATCTGCTACTATTTAGTGATTACATTGCTCAAGCGAAATTTAAATCCAGATTGTGGAATCAATGGTCTTAACACAACAAGAACCTGCTACTACTAGAACATGCATAAGAATCAGATTTTTCATTATGTTTGTTTGTCAAACATATGCAAGAAATGAACATTATTTACACTTCTATACTTAACACAGAAGAAAATAAATTATACCAAATTATTTCACCAGCAAAGGATACAGAATTCCCTAAGATTCCTAATCTCTACATCTAATCATATAAATTGGAATATTTATCAAGCTCATTATTTTGATTCATCATTTGTTAATTCAGTGTAAATATTATTGACTATACAGTAACGCTCAGGCTCAGAATTTAAAATGGCCCTGTCTAAAAAGCGACTTACCAGAGGCACCATAATTTGTGGAAATAAAAAGATATAACATTATTTAATTCATGATGAATCCAACATACAAAAAGTAGCTTCCAAAACAGAAATAAAGTTATATGGTATGCGGTGTGGGTATAACAGAGACTAAATATGCCTGTTAAAATGTAGTTTAACACTAAAAAAGAAACTCTGAACAGCTGAAATATCTTATAAATAGCTCAGACCCAGAGGAAGTGCAAACGTCTGCATTGTGAATTGTAGATCTTAATTACAGACAATGGCTGGTACAGCAAGTACTAAGGAAAAAAAAACACCAGTGAAACAGTTGCACTGTTCATAGCTGGCAATAACTCTTCAGGAAAATATTTACTATCAATCAGTTATGAGAAAAGGGACTCCACGCTCATAAAACAGCACGTTGCTTCTCACACCAGCACTATTTTGATTCAGCATAATCTGAATTTAAACAGCTTGTTTCCTGTGGATATAATTTTGGAAATAAATAAAATACGTCGTCTAGCAAAATCTGGAAAAAATGTGACTTGGGTAAAGGGAACAAGAATGTTAATATTTTTGCTTCAACCCATTTTCAAATAATTTTGAAAAATGCTGGAAGGAGGAGTGACTAAGAAAGTGAAAAGTATTTCTGATTAGCACAGAATAATCTTGTGATGTTGACCTGACAAAGATAATAAAAACATTGAATATATTCAATATATTAATTATGTCTTATGGTTGTAGAATATTTGAGTAAATTTCATACTTCTTCTTTGGATTTATTTTCAGTTAATAAATGTGCATTTTCACTCTAAAACATTTATTGACATTCTTTTTCAAGAGGAAAGATGTATAAGAAACATAGATTTTTAATTCCTCTGTTCAAACCCCAATTCTGGGCAGAACAGAAATGCACCAATTCCTAGAAGGCAGCATTAGCCATGTGTTCAACCATCATTACAAAGAAAACATTAATGTGGATAAAGTGCAGTCTACTACACTCTGATAGAAAAAACAATGAGAAATAGTATTGAATATAGAAAGGTCACAATGCATAAACAGTCTTTCACTATAACTGTATTGACAGAATGCCTTTAAACAAATTCCCAATAGGAATAGAGATGCTCAACAAATCTCATGTGCAAAATAAGGGCCTTGATTGAAGATCACTAATGCATTTCACAAACTTAAAATATTCAAATACTATATACCCGTGATGGTGAACCTATGGCACACGTGCCAGAGGTGGCACGCAGCGCCCTCTCTGATGGCACGCGAGCCGTCGCCCAGTTCAGCTCTGACGTGCATGGGCGCACACCTCCCACTGGCCAGCTAGCCTTCGGGTCTCTGCTGAGCATGCGCAGGGGGTGGGGTGCGTGTGGGGGATCGTGCGCGTATGTGCTGGGGTCGCATGCACATGCGCGGGGTCACATGCGTGGGGGGCGCATTGCATTTTGGGGGTTCAGGTGTACGCACGCGTGCGCTTTGGGCACTCTGTCCGGAAAAGGTTAGCCATCACTGCTATATACCCTATTCTAAATTATCCTATCACATCTTTTTATTTCCTAAGCCAATTAACTGCTCACTATAGAGTTTATATGTGCAGTTACATAGGGTGCATGTAGTCTACCAACATGTCAAAAAATCTAGATAGGAATGTTATCTCCTGATCTCCTAACCCCTTTGAAACAACTAGGAGAATACCACTGAAACAAAGCATAATTTCCCAAATCAGAACAGGATGACTGAATAAGCGGGGAGCAAGAGCTTCCATAAATTCAGGCCTAAAGAAATTCAAACCACTATGGAAGGAAATTTATTTCTGCCTCAGGATTCCTGCATTTCCAGGAACTTTCCATCCTTTTTGAATCTCCCAAAGGTGCTTTTTTTCTGAAAGTCCAGTTGCCTCTTGAAAAAAGCACATTTGGGATAACCATGACCTGGATGACTGAGACTCTCCACAGACATCCTTTTTGAATATTCTGCATCTCCAAATGGGAGGGGACAAGACATTAATAAGTACTTTTAGCACCCTTATACTGCAAAGTCTCCTCTATTGCACAAAATACTCATATAGTATATACTTAGAAAGTACAGCTTACAAAATAAGAGAACAGCTGCTAGCTTGGCTGACTTTCAATAAGCCTCATTAAAGCAATACCTTAATTGTCCTTGAGTTCAAGTAAAAGTTGTGAAGATGTCTCACTAAACTTATTGGGCCAATCTTAGAAGTGTCCACCTATCTGTGACTGAAATACTAAAAATGAGACAACAGTTAAATAAACCTTATTAGAATACTTGTTTACATACCTGGCCACATTGATTGTACCATTCTATAGCTGATGGTGATCTATGTTCCTAATATGCTGGATTTTTTTTTTAGCAATTTGTAGGTACATGTCAATTATAAGAAATCAGCTTAAAACCCATCTGAAGTTGACATAGATTTCACAAGTTATGGTAGTTTGTTTCTGAGCTCTTACAAGGCAGTTCTTCCTTATATAGCATTATAATATTCATACAGGTAGTCCTTGGTTAATGACCACTTCTTCAGTGACCATTTGAAGTTACAATGGTGCTAAGTGAGTGGTACTTAAGACTGGTGCTCAAAATTCTGGTCATCTCAGCATCCCTGTAATCACAATTGCAAACTGGACACTTGGCAACCATCCTGCAGTCATGTGATCCCTATTTGCAATCTTCCTTGCTGGCTTCCCCGATATATCCTGCTGCAGCCACCCCAAACCCCACAATGCTTACATTGGACCTTCCTGCACCCACCCCAAGCCTTCCACACTCACACTGTGCTACACCGGCCCCTCCCACATCTGGCAGCAGCCCTAAACTGCCCACCACCCTGCTTGCAAGATGCCTGGGACTTCCTGTCAGCTTCCCCAGTCACTTTGCTTGTTGGTAGCTGGCAGGAAGTTGTGAGGAGGTCTTTACTTCAGGATCCACAATTCTTGCTTAACAACAGCAATGGGATGCAATCATATCATGTCGTGTTTTACAACTGCATTGTTTAGCAACAGAAATTCCAGCTCCAATTGTTGTCATTAACTAAGGACTATCTGTATTGCAATGCCTATTTAAAGTTAACGTCATGCATTTTTTGGCCACTTTTGAATTTCTATGTCAAAGGGTGCAACCATACTGCCATGGTAATTTGCTTTCTAAGTATGCAGATATAAATATAAACATGACTGCCCCAAAACCTACCTTTCATCACCTCTGAGCACTGAGAATAATAGAGGTGCTGCCTTCAAATACAGAATAGGTTCAGGGCAGTGACTGATGGATGTCTGGAAGTCCTTTCCTCTCCCCCAGCAGTGACATTCAAATGGTATGAGCAACCACTGTCCCAAACGTGTCATGGTGAAGATTCAGAATTCCACTTGTCATATTCTCTGGCAAAATGAAGTGGAATCCTGGGTGGCTAACTACTTTCTTCTTATGGGGAGTTCAAATCATCTAATAGTGATATTCCCTTGACAAAAACTTAAGTAAATATTCTGCTTTCAAGCTCTGCCATGTGAATCCTCTAATAGGTTTCCATCTTATTTTGTTCTATAAAAACCCTAACAAGATAGAAATAGAATAGAAATAACAGAGTTGGAAGGGACCTTGGAGGTCTTCTAGTCCAACCCCCTGCTTAGGCAGGAAACCCTACACCACTTCAGACAAATGGTTATCCAACATCTTCTTAAAAACGTCCAGTGTTGGAGCACCCACAACTTCTGGAGGCAAGTTGTTCCACTGATTAATTGTTCTAACTGTCAGGAAATTTCTCCTTAGTTCAAAGTTGCTTCTCTCCTTGATTAGTTTCCACCCATTGCTTCTTGTCCTACCCTCAGGAGCTTTGGAGAATAACTTGACTCCCTCTTCTTTGTGGCAGCCCCTGAGATATTGGATCATGAAGAAAAATCATGAAGAAAAATTTTAAATGAACTTCGTCACAAGCTAAGTAATTTACTAAATTTATATTGTTTCATTCCAGCTTCAGGAAAGGATTCCAATACACTTATGCAGCCTAGAACTGTGTTGGCTTTTTTGGCAGCTGCTGCACACTGCTGGCTCATATTTAAATGGTTGTCCACAAGGACTCCAAGATCCCTCTCACAGTTACTACTATTGAGCAGGGTACCACATACACTGTACCTGTGCATTTTGTTTTTCTTGCCTAAATGTAGAACCTTACTTTTTTCACCATTGAATTTCATTTTGTTAGATAGCGCCCAATGTTCAAGTCTGTCAAGATCCTTCTGTATCTTAAGCCTATCTTCTGGAGTGTTGGCTATTCCTGCCAGCTTGGTGTCATCTGCAAATTTGATGAGTTCCCCATCTATCCCCTCGTCCAAGTCATTGATGAAGATGTTGAAGAGTACTGGGCCTAAAACAGAGCCTTGGGGTAGTCCGCTGCATACTTCCCTCCATGTAGATGCAGTTCCATTGAGGACTACGTTGAGTGCAGTTGGTCAGCCAGTTACGAATCCATCTGGTGGTGATGCTGTCTAACCCACATTTTTCTACTTTATCTAGTAGTAGGTTATGGTCTACTTTATCAAATGCCTTACTGAAGTCCAAGTAAATTATATCAACAGTATTCTTATGGTCCACTAATTCTGTCACTTTGTCAAAGAATGCAATAAGATTAGTCTGGCATGATTTGTTTTTGACAAACCCATGTTGGCTTTTGGTTATTACTTTGTTTGCTTCTAGGTGTTCGCTGATTTGTTGCTTGATTATCTTTTCCAGAATGTTCCCTGTTATTGAGGTCAGGCTGATAGGTCTGTAGTTTCCTGGATCTATTTTTTTTCCTTTTTTGAACCT
>QLTV01001469.1:2207720-2218488 GCA_003457575.1 Thermophis baileyi
GGTTTGCCCGTTGGGCCGTTTTTTGCACTCCGGGGCTTCAGGAAGCTTCCCTGAAGCCTCCGGAGGGCAAAACGGCTTTCCCCAAGGCCGAAAATCAGCTGGCCAGTGCGCGCATGCGTGTTGGAGCCGACATAGGGCAACGCGTGGCGTGTCCTCTGATATGGCTCCGCGTGCCACCTGTGGCACGCGCGCCATAGGTTCGCCATCATGGATCTAGGCGATTACCCTAAGGATAAAGCTTGAGAAATCTAAAATTCTTTCTGCCATGCAGACAATGTTACATTTTCTGACACTGCTTTGGATTTGTTCACAAAATGCAGAATGAGTGTTAATGAGAAACAACAACTTGTATTTCAAACAAGAAAATAAATAGTCTACCCTTGCATTAGACCAATGTTTTCTATGTGCCCATTAATAGTAAAAATAGTTTCTTTGATGAGGGGCAAAAACAACAAATATTCAATTTTGGATTGATATTTGAGAGTCAATATGGACTGTCATTTTTATTTTATTTTACTAAAATATTTTTATCTGCTAAAGAGCCAGTTTGGTGTAGTGGTTAACACATCAGGTTGGACATTAGGGAGAGTGCGAGTTCTAGTCTTGTCTTAGACATGAAGCCAGCTGGGCAACCTTGGGCCAGTAAGTCTCTCTAAGCCCTAGGAAGGAGGCAATGGCAAACCAATCCAAAGAACCATGCTAAGAAAATTGCAGGGATTTGTCCAAACAATTGCGAGGAGTCAACACTGACTTAAAAGGCAAGCATGCAAACACACATTTTAAAATAATATTTGAATTTGGGGGTTTTATTTGATTTTCCATTTTTCCTTTAGCATGTATGCTTAGCAGCACAAACTCTGTTACCTGTGAACTGGATCTCTGCCCCTCCTGGCTTCTTTGGGTATCTCACAGTGGTGGTGTTATGTTTGGGAGATTTTGAATGACAATTTAAGGGAAACAATAATGCTCCCTTCTCTTAAAGAAGCCAGTTTTTGGTGTCACTGTTTTAGACAACTTCCTCCCTGTCTCTAATATTCCTTTTCAGGGAATTTTTAGAGAAGATGACAAAACTCCAATTACAAGAGATCCTAGATTGTCAAGATCCTTTCCAGCATGGATTCAGATCTGGATATACTGTATACTGTATACACTGCGGACTATATAATTTACTATATAATACTTTGACTCTTCAGGCTCAGAAACTGAATTGTCCAAATACCTCCTCCCCGAACACCAAGAGAAACCCGTTACTGGGCCGTGAGAAACAGTGTTTGAAATACTTGCCTGATTCTGTGCCAGAGTTAGATAGCCTTGGAGTACTTTTAATACAGTTTTATATTGCATATAAAGAATGCAAGCATAAACCAGTTTGTTGAAAACTACTCTTTTGGTGAAAGCTTGCTATAATTCTGAACAAGTTTTCAATTTCACACTGCTGCTAGGGTAAAACATTTTAAAGAGTTTAATTTTTACAGTGGCTCCAATGACACAGGATTATCTAACAAAGTAATGGCTAATCAATAGGGGTTTAGTTGTCAGGTGAAACATATAACACACTAAAAGGGATTGATTGTTAGACTCTTTCTTATTTACTAGGAGGTATATATTTAAAATGACACAAACTTGTTACCAAGCTACATTCCTTTAACCTTGCAAAGACTGTTTGAGATGAGCGTTAAGCAGCCTATAGCAAAACACACAGTAATGGAAAAGAATATCAAGAAAACACATCGCTGCTTCAAATCATGTCAAGAGCAGGAGGAATACAATGAGGGTGACTAGGAGATACAAAGCTTAATCTGTTTCCAAACGGCCATCTCTGCTGGTACACACTAAGAAAAAGAGAATAAACTCTACAATAATTGTCAAAATTATCCATCTTGGAAGACTTATATGAATCACAATTTATGGGTGGTGGGCTTAAATAATTGCATCAATTCAGAATATTTTGATATGGACTTAAACAGTAAACAAAAAAGATGGGACTAAAATACAGAAAATATTACAAAGTTTTACCATAATCTGAGTTTCTACAGGTATTATAAAAATGGCCAACATTTTCTGTGCAGCCATATTTTTTTACACTAAAAGAATCTCGTTTTTCAATTAAAAAAATTACATTGCTTTCATTTTATCGCTTTTTGATTGACAAGCATTTTCAAGTTCTCATATACAGTGTATTGATATCAATGTGACAAACAGGATGTTCAGAGAATCAGAAGTGACTACAAAGTTCTTAATGTATATGTAATGCTGATATCACTATGTATCAGTCTGGCACATTTATTGTATATAATCATAGGTTATTACAAGCTAAGTGATGTGTAAAACTGTCCTTATGTTACCAGTGTGAAGTAAGGTTAATTGTCAGAGAAAATAGCCTTTGAATCTCTGAGAGATTTCAAGCTTCCCATTTAAACCAATTGAAACCTTTTGCAATTGTATGGTGTAAAGAAAATGTAATTTCCCAAGCAATTCATCCAAAAGATCACCATCTGTGAGTAAAACCCCTTTTTTGTCAGGTGTGGCAACCTAAAGTTCAGTGAGAATGCTTTCCCTACCAATTAATAAGTACATGATTTATCAGAGAAATATTGTAATTAAAAATTCTAAAATACAACAGCTCACCTTGTCCTGCTATTTCTAGAGACATGATTGTTAAAGAAATATTTGGGAACAGAACTGCCAGATGGTTAAAAAGATTCTGAAGAACTCAGCAGATTTGAGAAGTTATAGGTAAATCAGTTCTACAGATTCACAAATACTATTTCCATTTCAAGAATAAAGGCCTTAGGAAGCTTCCATTAATTGTGTTTAATACTTTTTGCAGAGAGAGATACTTCTAAAAGTATTAAATAATGCTTGTAAATTTGAAAACATTTATAAACCATGCAATTAAAAATGAAATTTAAGTTGAGCTGCACAGTACTATTATATTATATTTCAACATGCAACTAATATTTCCAAATCTATGGTTAAATCTATTTCCATAGTCCAGAATATTTATAATTCAAATTTTTAAGACTATATATCTCAACAGGAATGCTGGTGCTGAATAAATTAATCATGAGAGGGGCAACAGAAATTCGCAACGTAAAATACCAATATAGCTCAATCCAGGTAGGCACATACCTCAAACTGCCTCAGGACCTGAGAGAAAAGCCAGGTATTCAATACTTGTTTAAAGGATAGCAGTGCTGGGGCTGTTCTAACCTCCAGGAATATGCTGTTCCAGAGAGAGCAGTGCAATAGGAAAGCCTTACTTCCTAGTACCCATCAGATGGCACTGCTTAAGAGATGATGCATGAAGTGAGGCCAATATGTCAGATCATAGAGGACAGGCCAAAAGAGTGGCGGGGAAAAAAGTCCCTCAGATAAGCAGGCTGTATCCCATGAAGGACATTGTAGATGAAAACCAACACATTGGATGGAGTAGTTCGCAGAGGGATTATTATATGGGCATATCAAGTTATGCCCATCATTCATCTATTTTAAGAATGTATAAGTCTGCTTTCATCATGTTTGGAGCATAATTGTTTATATCACTGCATTTTGGACGAGCTGTAGTTAGAGTGGTCAAGAAACAATGCACAGCTTATTTCAATAATCTACTCACAAGATAACTAAAGCATGGATGACTGTGATAAGAATCTCCCAGTCCAGTGTCAGCAGTTTTGAAGATCTTGTCCACTTCCTCAGTCTCAGGATCAAACACTTCCCAGGTAACAGGCAAGGATATGCCTAAATAACTCAAGATATGCCCAAATAACTCAGTTGGAGCTCAGTTAAGTTTAACACTCATATCTTTGCCAGAATCCAGTGCTGCTACTTTGAATGCTCATCACAGTGGCTGAAACTGAAATCATACCTTTTGAGGGAGATGGGTGGTTCAGAAATGTGAAAAGTAACATGAATTTTCCTGCTGATAATCAGCATGTGCCAACTGCCAACCTTCCAGATGCCACAACTCCTCCATGCTTGCTACACTGCTTAAAATGCTGGATACAATGTAAGAGGTCAATCATGGACAGATATCCTATTTGAGGGCCCATCTCGTCATTCCTGGAAACAGGGGTGAAATTCAGCAGGTTCTGACAGGTTCTGGAGAACCGGTAGCGGAAATTTTGAGTAGTTTGGAGAACCGGCAAATACCACCTCTGGCTGGCCCAAGAGTGGGGTGGGAATGGAGATTTTGCAATATCCTTCCCCCAGGAGTGGGGAGGGAATGGGGATTTTGCAGTATCCTTTCCCTGGAGTGGGGTGGGAATGGGGATTTTGCAGTATCCTTCCCCTGGAGTGGGGTGGGAATGGAGATTTTGCAGTATCCTTCCCCTGCCACGCCCACCAAGCCACACCATGTCCACCAAGCCACGCCCACAGAATCGGTAGGGAAAATTTTTGAACTTCACCCCTGCCTGGAAAGCCAGGAGTTTGTTCCCTACACTTATCCACAGCTGTCCTACTCTACTCCAACCACCATTCTCAATTAAAGAACAACTGAAATCATCAACTTCAAACAAACCTTTCCACCCACTGGCTGGAAAAACTAGTAAAACACCATCTTCTCTGTGGCTACCATCAAGAGCCGAGGTGGCGCAGTGGTTAGAGTGCAGTACTGCAGGCTACTTCAGCTGACTGCTAGCTGCAGTTCGGCGGTTCAAATCTCACCGGCTCAAGGTTGACTCAGCCTTCCATCCTTCCGAGGTGGGTAAAATGAGGACCCAGATTGTTGGGGGCAATATGCTGACTCTGTGAACCGCTTAGAGAGGGCTGTAAAGCACTGTAAAGCGGTATATAAGTCTAACTGCTATTGCTATTGCTAATATTCAACCTCCCTTGATCACCATCTTAAAGATAAAGGCATAAAACAAAGAAAGACAGAAACATTTGGCAAGGCACAATATAAACTAGATAAATCAAAACCCTTTTCAGAAATATTCCCACAGCTCTGTTTAAAATACTACAATTAGATCTTTCTTGCTGTGGAACCCAGAGAACCTAATTTTACCACTAGAGGGAAGAATTGCCTTGGTACATAGGCACAATACATAGAAATGATTTTTTTTTAACAATTTCTGTAACAAAAGTTCTCTTGACTAGATGAGCCTTCTAATTACATACAAAATAACTAATAAGAAAAAAATCAAGACTCCCTCCACATTTTTTAAAGGGCAGCCATATTATCTGTTCCCATTTTAACCTACCGCCAACCCTGAAAGTTACCCAATAAAGCTCTATTGACAAAAGTAAGGAGAAATAATTGTTTGTAAAACAAAATCTGAAATAACAAGAACAATCAAACAAAAGAGAAATGTCATGGTATTTAGCATCTGGTAAGTAACCTGTAAACAAACTGCCCTCCAAAGAGAGCAGAAAATACATTCTGCTAAATTATGATTCAAGCACTTATTTCTTAAAACAGATTAGCTAATGTTGGCAGAGTTTGCCAGATTCAAATAGCATTCTTAATGTATAGGCGGTCTATTCCATCCCTGCCTCATATCTTGGCCATAAAAACATGCAAAACCCACTTTTTCTGGCTTTCCTGTCTGCTGTTGCTAGCCTGCCTTATGTTTTGCTCATCTTCAAATGTTCAAATTGTTCATTTTAAAGCCTAGTCATTAAAAAGGGAAGATGGCAACTTAGGCAGTCATTTTTCTTCCCATTTACAATAGGTGACATTTCTCCAGCAGTGCACAAGGTGTTGAAAACCTGGCAGCTGTTACCTCCTGGGACAGAGCTCCTTTTTTATCCTCCTCTTGACAGTTTAACTCAATGGGTCAGCACCTTTAAAGATAGCAAAGTATCAGTGAAGTGGATGGCTAGAGTTGAATTACTGCACCCTCCCTAATCAATGGAAGCCCTCACTGCAGGTGAAACTCTTCATCTATAGAGGTGCATGGGGGAGGAAAATGTAATGCCTTAAGCCAGATGGGTTTCATCTTGTGGTGTGTGATTTTTGCTTTGTCTTTAAAAAAAAGAAAAAGAAAAAAAGAATGGAACAAGCTAACAAGCGGACAGATACTTTGTTAGCTTCTTGGCCTCTCTCATGGCTCTGAAGCCCCAGGGTTCCAGCCACACAAGAGAAAAGAATTCAGCATACACGTAAACACTTAAAGAAATATAACTAAGGGGATGGCAGCATGCTGTTTTCAAAGAGTTGAAAGTCCTGTTCACAGCTTTATTTATCACTATGCACGTTCAGTAGGCTGTAAGTGGACAGAGAAACAAAAGGTCAGAAGAATAGGCAATGCTAGACATTTACTCCCTTAGAGAGGAAGGCAGAAAAGCAGCACATCTGACAGACATGATTAGTATTAAAGTAAAAAGTCAATACAAGTGGGCTTTATGTTTCAGGATAATATCTTTGGCAGCAGCCTTGAATTTCTGTTTAATTTATAAAGCTAACTCTTGAAGTACTAAAGAAAAAATATCGAGAGATTATTAACTGAGTGAGGGCAGGAAACATAAATGCATTACTTTATGAATATTTTTAAAAACCTTGCTGGTCATTATCAATGTTAAAGGTCAGGTTAAATCAATCATGTTGATTTTTCCCTCCCTGAAAGATATGCATTCAATTTTAGATAATTATGATTTTTCATTTTGAACTGTTTTTCCTTCATAAGGTTTGCCCAAAATTGTAAACATCCTATGGTTGGGCTCAGCCAGGGTGTCAAACTAATGGCCCGCGGCCAAATGCGTCATGCGCAGCCCACCCCAGCTCCGTGAAGGGGAAAACCGTCGTGAAACATCATGTGACGGCAATGTAATGCCGCAAGTTTGACACCCGTGGGCTCAGCAGTTTTTCTACTTTCCCCACAATATATCAGAAACCTTGTAAGTCCTCTAAAACCTCTGAATACTGCAGCCAGAAAACACGATGCAAAACTGCTGAAGAAATGGCTTACCAAAATACGGTGATGGAAAGGTATAGCTATTCTAGCTGGGAAATTCAAGGAGCTGAAGTCCATACATCTAAAAGTTGCTGAGACTGAGAAACGCTGATGTAGAAGGAAGGAGAACCATTTTAGTTGACAGAGAGTCAGGGATAGCTGCTTCACTTTTATTCTGTCTGGAAGCTGTGCACTTCAATGCAAAAACTGCCATGCATATAATTTCAATGATGCTGCTATCAGCACTTCCCCCACATGGCACCTTTTGACATAATTTCCTCTCTGCAAAGACTATCCAATCTCCCTCCACCCACAGAGCAAGTTTTGACAGGAAAAAGATACTTCATTAATACCCTATTTGAGCAAAGGGGAGTAGTTTTCCTTAAATAACCTGTGCTGAGCCAATCTTTTCAAAAAGGCAGGAGAGTAATCAAGTTCAGGGCAGCCCTGGACAGCTGCCCTGTGACCTAGGCCTGTTGACCTTTGCTATTCATCACTTTCCTTTAGAGTAGGAGGGCAGACTCTTGGGGAGTGACTTCACAATAGACAGCTACAATCCAACAATAATATGGTGCTTACAAAAAGAAAGGGAAAACCCAGATGGTATTGCAATAAATTTACAAATCTTCATTCATGGCTCTGTTTAACACACCCCAAAGCCAAAAGGCGCAAAGGTCCCTGGAGAGATTCCCCCTCATTGGCTTCTAAAGGCTAGCTCTCTTTTAAGGCTACTAAGACTCAATTCTTCACAGAGGTAGAGCCCTTAAAATAATAAATGCTTGACCCAATCAATCTACCATTCAGATCCAACACTAAACGATGGGTACTGAAAACTAATTATGTTTTTGGCAAGAATGTTGAATTTAAAATAGAAACACACAGGTTAAAAAGGGCACTGAAGCATTTGAGTGGCTCTTTGAAAAAGGCTGCACACATGCATAAAACAGGATTCAAACCAGGAGTTTCATTCAATAATTCACACATTTATTTTTAAAATGAATCAGATTAGTCCCATGTGTGACCTGCTGGTCCATCTGTATTCACTGGACTTAATGGGCATTCTTTTCACACTAGCTTCAGTTTGAAGTATGAGACAGATAAATTTAGTTTAATTTTCAACAGATCAAGCTATCCATTTTCCAAACAGACCATCTGGATCAGCCTATTAAAATTAATTTATAACTTAGCAGAGAATGCATTTGTTTGTTAGCTAAACATAGTTGCCAAAAACTTTGGCCCCTTGTCATTGTTTTCTAAAACTTCACACACACACACACACACACACACACACACACACACCACATGCTGCATGTGTGTATACAGATTTTATCCCTAATCTTGCTCCCCCCCAGAATTTACATGTATTTTTTTTCTACTTTTAAACTAATTATTTCTCTCTCCTTTATTCCTTCTATTCAAGAGAACATGAAAGCAGTCAAAATGAAGTCCCTCATACACTATCTTTCAACTTTAAATATTGTTAATGCAGGGTGAACAGTGGTAATTCTTGCCAGAGCAAAGTTAATGTTCATTAGGATCCTTAGGACTAATCTAATTCCTCTATTATGAATGCCTTTATCATTGTAGATCAGATAGCGGTAAGGGCTTTCCACATTATTTAATCACTCTTCAATATAAGATAAATATTTTTATTTTAATCAATTAACCAACCCCTTCATCAAGTAATCTCCCTGAAGAGCTTTTGTTTTGTATGTAGCTTAGAGTTGAATTGTGAAGTCTTTGGTGCTCCCTGAGCACTGATGTTACCTAGTTGGGTAATGAAATGTCTGCAAAAAAACAACCAAGCTCAGAGAGTACCAAGGACTCCACATTTTAAACAGCTCTAGCTAAAGAAAAAGCCATATTTTACAGGGCTAATGTGAAAAATATATCAAGTAACTTTGGTAGTCAGGGATATTGACTATATTTTTAAAACATGTTATTGCTGGTTTAGCTTGGGTTAGATTATCTATGAGCTCTCAGCTTCTAGCAGCAACAATTGCACAGTAAAATCTCTAATTTGGGGGTAAGACTACTGTGATTATTTGTAAACTATAAAGGACAAAATTGTATGTTAACTCTCCAAACAGGTTAATACACTCAGGTTGCCATATAATCTTTCCCATTAAATTTGCAACAGCAACAGCATAAATATGCTGATAATATAAATTGTATGTCTCTCATTTAACTAATAGTTGTAGTACAGACAGAACACTCTCCTTTCTATATTGCAACTCTCTTTTCTATATTCTTTCCTGAGAAAAGAACTCAACATACATCCCATCTATGGCCTGGATAAAAGTAAATTATTTTCTCTAAGAGAACATGCTTCTTTACTCCTCTTGGATCAGCAGTCCCCAACCTTTTTGGCACCAGGTACCAGTTCTGTGGAAGGTAATTTTTCCACAGACCAGAGGGAATGGTTTCATTCTCACTCACTTGCCCGCTGCTCACCTCCAGCTCTGTGGCCCGGTTCCTAACAGGCCACAGACCGGTACCAGTCCATGGCCCAAGAGTTGGGGACCCTTGTCCTAGATCACTGCCTCTCAAAGACATAGATTGTAGGTCAAATTAAATTAACCTTACTATTCCAAACAGTTCAGTCAAATCATAATTTTACTTTCATGCAGTCCTGAAATTTCTCAATAATACTTTGCCAGTAGTAGGTATGTAGCCTCACCAAACACTATGTTGCTATGTATGTAACACCGTTATTGAAGGTTAAGGATATAGCATAACTATAGATAATCTGAGTGCATTGGGGTCACTTAACTTTCCTTCTTATTGAATTCAAACTGGGACCAGAAATATATGACATTTTACTCTGATGTACCTTTAATCAATATATTGAATAATTGAATGCTAAATACTTGTTCACTTGAATTTTGTATGAGATAATCTTGCTGTTTCCTAAGAGGTTAAATAGGTTACAGAGGTCTGAATGGCTATGTTATACATAAGATGGGAGACTGTTGCCAGGTGAAACCAGCAAAGAAAATGACTACAATTTTATCTGTCCGATGCACAAGGCACTGCTTTATAGACATTACTCAACCAGGTTAAGATCCACAGGGAACAACTCTCAGACTGCTCTATAAAGATTATAGGTTATTTAGACATAGATTAGTTCCTAAAAGTCAGCTTCTGAAGAATACAGAATCACTTCAAAATCAGCATAATGTTTCAAATTAAAAAGTTGTAACAAAATCATGTCTATTTTTATGTTATAGCTTTTCACATTCCAAAGTATGTCAGAGAATCCTAGCTACGAATAGATATGGTGAAGATAGTATCCAGGAAAAATTTGTCCAAGAACAGCAGAATGGTTGGCACGTCTGTCCAGGCTGAGTGACTGAGTCAAAAAGCTGGAAGGGATAGCAACGGAGGCGTGTCCTAAACAGCTCTGACAGTCCAATCAGCTTAGATTGATTGATTGATTGATTGATTGATTTATTGATTTATTTATTTATTTATTTAATAAAATTTATATGCCGCCCAACTCCCGAAGGACTCTGGGCGGCTTACATCATAAAAAAATAAAACATATAAAAGCAATTTTAAAAAAAACATCTATATTTAAAATAAAACATTCACACAACCATGCATGGGCCAATCAGGACAACTATTGGCCCCAGGCCTGCCGGAAAAGCCAGGTCTTAACGGCTTTACGGAAGGCCAGTAAGGTACTCCCGAAGGACTCTGGGCGGCTTACATCATAAAAAAATAAAACATATAAAAGCAATTTTAAAAAAAACATCTATATTTAAAATAAAACATTCACACAACCATGCATGGGCCAATCAGGACAACTATTGGCCCCAGGCCTGCCGGAAAAGCCAGGTCTTAACGGCTTTACGGAAGGCCAGTAAGGT
>QLTV01001469.1:2234743-2252160 GCA_003457575.1 Thermophis baileyi
TTCACTTAACAACTTCAGCGATTCATTTCGCCACCGTGGCAAAATGGTCATAAAATGGGGCAAATCTCACTTAACAACTGTCTTGCTTAACAAAAGAAATTTTGGACTCAGTTGTGATCATAACTCGAGAACTACCTGTAGAAAATGCACTACTGTTCAACTGCAAAATAGAACTCTTACTGAATTCACAAGAGTATATATTAAGACAAGGTTTCATTTAAATCCATCAAAAACCACGAAGGAATGTAAAATATCGACACAAATACTGAGAACATAAGTATTGAAAAAGTACTATTAAAATACTATAACTAGGAAGTAAGAAAACTCATTAATATAACTAGAGGTAGTTCTCAACTTACAGTCATTCTTGTAACAACTATTCAAAGCTATGACAGCGCTGGAAAAAATAACTTACAACCGGTCCTCATACTTACAACCATTTTCTGTGTCCCTGTGGTCATCATGATCAAAATTCAGGCACTTGGCAACTGGCATGTATTTATGATGGGATCATTCGTCACAATTTGCCACCTTCCCCGGGGGACTTCTGACAAGCAAGTGAATGGGGGAAGCTGGATTCACTTAACGACTGTGGTGATTGTCAGCCCTTCCAGATAAATCAAATAAGAAACACGACTATATGAGCTAAATCTACTTTATTGTAAGGCTACATTAACATAATCTTACAAGTCTGAATATACACAACGTCTTAGTGCTACTTTGAACGGTTTGATCCATTAAAGCAGGTCCTTTCTAAGTTTCTTTCTCTGACTGTTAAGCCACGAAAGGTTGGGGGGGGGAGGTGTTCTTGCCTCTCGTCTGATGCTAGGCAGCATTTCTTCCCTCTTTCCTCAAGGTCATTCCCACATTCCATTACATCGATTCGCTTAACAACTGTGGTAAAGAAAGGTCTTAATCCGGCACGACTCACTTAATGACATGTTGTTTAGCAATGGAAGTCCCAGTCCTAATTTTATTTATAAGTTGAGGACAACCTGTACTGCTGCACTAACCCAACTGCCTACTGTTCAAAAGAGATTGCTTCATGAAGTTAAGGGGTCGTTGGTCTTACACCTACCTATCAAAATTAGGTATAAACTATACCTGAGTATGGACAAAGATTACCACCACAGTGCATATAGGAATACACCAGTACACACATGTAGTGCCATATGAATGATTTTAAAAGAGAATTCAGTTCAAGAAAAGAATAATAATTATATTATTAAATTGAATATAGAACAAGATCCCATGTCAATCAAATAATGGTGGCTATCCCAACCACTATCCCAACCACTTACTATCATAATTTTACAAATATAAACTTTGAATAACAGAACTCTCACTTGGGAATCTTCAAGAGCTTGAACAGCAAACAGAGTTTCCTCATTAGCAGTTATAGGAATAAAAGTTTTTCTATGAATCCTTCAAAGAACTGCAGTAAAGGAAGTAGAACATAGTAGTTCTTACTCACATATCAGTTAGATTTTTAGTTTCTATCAGAAAGAAAACAACTTTAAGCCATGGTGTATTAAAAGCCACTATTCACTCCGTCTTGCTTGGACCTGAATGGCCTACTAAATTTACAACATATCTGTTTTAGTTAACTTCTGAGCAGGGAGGGGACCCGGAGAAAAGCAAAATGTACTTAAATGCTGGGCTTCTCCCCCCCCCCTTTTGGGCTGAATGCCTTTCATCCAATAAGACATTCAAAGCAGTGACCCAGCAAATAGATTGAAAAAGCAATCTTCCATCTGAGTGCCACATTATCCTTCCTATTCAGTATTCTCTATGAGTGATCTCAATCAAGTGGATGTGTGTGTAAGAGACAGCGCAGCCCATTGCTGGGTTAATTAAACATTTGACTTTAACACCATCCCATCATTAAGCAAATAAAAACAGATAACTCAAATCACACTTCATATACAAAATACACAACACACATCAAAAATTTAGAGAACCCCTAACCCCCTTGAGAAGTTTTGTCAGAAAAATAATCAGTTTAAATCCTGGCTGGTTTATCAATTATTCCATTGATTAAAATGGGGCAATTATGCAAGAGACTAGATTGCCACATGGGATCAACATCAAAGAAAGGCTAAAAATAGTTTGGAAACATGAAGAGACCAATATGAGCTATTATAACTCACTTAAAATACACAAATGGGAAAATTTATGTTTTGCTTGTTTTGACATACTAGAAAAATTGTGTAGAACACAATTACTTATTTTTGGATGCATATCATGGAAGCTAGGCATGTGTCTCTACATTTTCATAAACATTATATTTTATTGACAATGATTAAACAATTGAACAAGGATGCACATTTTCACATATTTATTTATTTATTGAACTAATGTATAAACAACTTACATGAATAAGAAATTATGGCCACAGACATTTCTTCATCATCTACATAACTTATAATTTGAAGACTAAGGCATCTATGGAAATTTGGGAATAAGGATATTTATTTTATTCTCTGAATTCTCTTATCTTGGAATGATTATTTCTAGGTATACATTGTTTGTTAAAAATTTCTACTTCAAACTTTTAAACTCAGATTAAATATTGAAATAAATAGGTGGCCTTTTATTTCCATGAGTTTATGGGGTACAATAAGTATTGTTAAGAATAAACATTATATTGATATATTGTATATCCCAAGATGTGCTTTTATGTAAATTTATGTTAGATATGTAATTATCAAGAAAACTTTTGAAGATATATAGATCCCAAGGAATTATCTAAACTGCAACTTCCATATGAAAATTCGGTGATGGATTTTTTAAAAAGTTTTTTTGATGTTCAACTTTATCACTTTCACTCTCCTTTTTCTTTTGAATCCAAACAAATTTACTTCAGAAGACATTATGGCACAACTAGAAAATTATTACCTGATCTCTTTTATACCAAAGACCTGGTTCTTCTTTTAGTCAGAATTCAGTTGTTGTTTTTTTCAGCATTTAAGGATACAAGACATATTTGAAAAATGTGGAATTGGACCTATAGGTTTGAAACCTGTTCATATGAACAAGTGACACTTTGGAATTATTCTAATTTAATGTTTACATGTAACTGTTTTTCTGTGGTTGCTGTTGAATATTTGGTATTCAGAAAATGGTATTACAACTCTTGTCTGACTTATATGTAGTCCGTGACTTATGACCATTCTTTTAATGACAATTTAAAGTTAAGATGGTGCTGACAAAAGGACTTATGACCAGTCCTTATAATTATAACCATCATCATGTCCCAGTAGTCATGTGATCAAAATTCAGGAGCTTGGCAACTAGCATGTATTTAGAATGGTTGCATTGTCCCAGGTCATGTGATTGCCATTTGTGACTATCCCAGATGATTTTCCAACAAGCAAAATCAATGGGGGAAATTGGGTTTGCTTAATCTACAAAATAGTTGTAAACTTGGATGCAACTCAGTTAACAACCACATTGCTGAGTCTCAATTGTGGTTGTAAGTTGAGGACTAACCGTATTAATGATTCCTTGAAAAATGTGACTTTTTGCAAGAATTTGCATTGTCTAAAACGAAATAAAGACAATGTATTCAATTACAGCACTTTCTGGTTTCTCAGTTTTGGAAGTGATAAGTTAGCAGCTTCTAAAACACCAAAAATAGTTTTGAAAGTATTTTGTAAGAGTCTAAACTAGACTTTATTTCTATGGACGGCTGATGAGTATTATAAGACACAAGACCATGATCTGACTGTTGGGTCATTGTTTCAAAGGTATCTCCATACCAACACACACAGAGAGACATCCTCCCCAACCCAAACTGCATCTCTGGTGCATCCTCCCCAACCTGTACAGTGCCTTTCAAACACACACCTGCATCCTTGTGCACCCTTCCTCACCCATGCAGTGCCTCTCATGCATCCCTTGCACTCTTGCACACCCTTGACTTGCACAGAGCTTCTCGCACATCCCTGTGCACCCTCCATGACTCATGCAATGCTTCCATGCACTTCCTCTCTCCCTTGCACATCCAACAACTCCCCTTCATCCCCATCACTTTCTCTCCCACCCGGCAGCAGCCACTTATCTACCTGCCAATCTACTTACAGCTTCCTTCCAGCTTCCCCACTGACTTTCCTTGGGGGAAGCTGGGAGGTAGCATTGAAAATAATGATAATGTCACCACAGTAGACCATGGCACAACTTTGCTAAGTTTTTTTGTCCACTTGAGGTATGTTGATTCAAAACTTTTTGGCCTAGGATGTACCATTTCACTCAAATGAAGGTCAAACAATTAGACACAAGAGTTTTAGCAGTATATTGATTGGTAATTTGCAAGAAATTTGCCATAAGAGTTGGAATATTCTATTTTAAAACATGGATAATTTTGTATTTTGGAGAATATTCATTATGTTTCTAAAGATAAGACCAACTCATCAAAATATTATCTTTATACTTTCTGGCCACCTAAAAGGATGTTTCAGAAGGCCTAGAATGTTAACCTTTTTATAGCAGAGATGTAATACAAAATGATTTTGTGTTCTCACCCAACTTTTTTGAGATTTACTGTGGGGAATTAACATTTGAAAAAATTGGAAAACGTATCATGTGAGTTAATAATTTGAAGCTATGTGCCTGTCATGCATGGATTCCAGTTAACAGCAAAAATATGAGCTGTAACAAAGCCATCTCGAAGAATACACTAGTTTATATTGGCTTTGCTATAAGATAAAACATTTCAATCTTCATGAATGAACGCAACCATTTTTCTTGACTCCCCATATCAACAGATATGCTTGCTGACTCCTCGTTCTCATAAAATTTGGGAACACCTACATAAGAGAAGAGGTAGGCTGTGGGCTATGATGGTTGGGGGACAAACATGGTTGTTATAGAAATGGCTAGTATTTATTAAACATGTCAAAGTAAAAAAATGAGGCTGTAATTTTACTTTTTTTCTTTTCTCTTTATCCTACACTTCTTCTTCGCCTTTCTTTCCCTTTCTTTCTCCATTTCTTTACTATCTTTATTTTCATTTGTATTTTATATTATGATTGTGTGTGTATGAATGAACTCTCATTACACATCTTAAATGCACTAGTTTATTACTGCATTAATTCTTCTCCCTTCCCCCCAAATGTTCTTTACATTAACATTGCCAGAAATTTTACAGTCACTTTAAATTCAGCTAAGCAATCCCTGAATAACATAGGTCACATACATTTCAGGCATATCTACTTTCACCATCCCTGTTTCCCATAGAAACCTCATTTGGGATGGAGTTTTCATTATGTCTAGTTTAAAAATTAATTTTAATGCTAAGAAAAAAAAAATCTTAGAAATAATAGCAGCTTTTGCTAGAGTAGATTCAACTAGTCTCTTTAGCTGTCACATGTATACAAAATCTGATAATTAGCTCAGTTAACTAAAAAAAGCAGTGAACATAGTATCGCACGCAGTATGTAACATAAAATATCTGTAAGATCTACATGTATGTTGTCATATTAAATAAAAAACCAAGCTGAGAATAAAGAACCAAGTAATTGACTCAAATGGAACTGCATAAATAAATTAGTTGTAAATCTAAAGGAGAAAAAAATTATAAAGAAAACACAAAGAAAAGTGTACATTACTGTACATAAGTTAAACATAAAAGGTCCAAAGGACTACATGCAAATCCAATTGTACTTCAAAGGTTTTCCCCCCCTTTCAGATCTCCCATCTTTCACAAGCCATCTTAAAAACAAAACAAAAAGTCCCCTTATATTAACATGCTGTATTTTACCCTCACCGCTAGAAATACTAAGGGTACGATTTGTAATTGTATTCTTTTAAGAGGTTTGTTCTCTGCAGCTGTTTTCTGCTTGCAGTGTATTTTGTGTAATCAGCACATCATCATAAATACATTGGCTGTTCCCCTGAGGGGAGCTGTCAGTGTTTAATTTACAGAACAACCTGGCCAATGTGAATTCTAACGTTACATCACTAAAGCAAAGAGTAACCATACACAAGGAAAACGGGAGGGGGGAAAAAGAGGTTTCTATGAATTTTTATGTCAAGAGCTAGTCCCAGGACAATTTAGGTTCAGAAATAGATTGTTTTAAAAAGCTTTTTGCACAGTATATAAAATGGATTCTTTACTGCCTATAACTTAACACTCCCCTGCAGGCATTAAGGCAAGTTGGCCTTGCTACAAAAAAGACTTTTGTTTCCAAACAGCAGGGGGCAGTAAGAAAATAATGATTTCCAAAAATTAATGAATGATATTCCAACTCATTCTCCTCTCTTTGGTTAAATGATGAAGCACTAAGGTACTCCAAGTTTTTGATTCATGCCTTGTCCATCAATTTCTGATATTTTGAATGCATTCTCTAAGAGTAAATATTGTAAATATCTCTTTATCTTTTTTCAATTGCTTTATGGAACAGCATACTAAATTTCCATTTCAGCCTAATGATCAACAAAGGTTTGACTATCTCCTTTTCTAAAAAGCACAGCACAATCCCAATCTGGAAAATGTAGCTATTAATACACTTCTGAATCACTACAAATATCTGGACATCCTTCAAGCTGGCAACATCAAACACACTGAAATCAAGAAGGAGGTTAGAAGTGAATACATCATGAGTGAAAAAGTACTTAAAGTCCACATTCAATGGAGGAAATATCACCAAGGCAATTAACACCTGGGCAATTCCAGTCATTAGATACAGAGCTGGAATAGTGGAATGGACTCAAGCAGAACTAAAAATACCTGGGTAGGAAGACCAGAAAAATAATGATAATGAATCATGCCCTTTATCCATGCAGTGATGTTGACAGACTCTACTTAATGAAAATAGATGGGTGTGGAATGTTGCAAACGCACCATACAGTTGGTGAAGGGGAAATAAGGGTCATTGGAAGAATATCTGAAGGACAGTGAAGAACATGCACAGAAGCTAGTATACCATGAAGGCCTAAAAGAAAGACCAAAGGAAGAATAGAAAAGAGATTTGGCAAGGCAAAGTGTTTATAACCAATGGGGGGGGGGGAAACCAGGCAAAACCAGATCTGGTAATGACTAAGAGCGAAAAGTTGAAGAATGAGACAGAGGGGCTAATTCTGGCTGCACAAGACCAAGCCTTAAGAACAAATGAACACAAAGCCAGAATTGAGAAGACAGCAAAAGACAGCGCCACTTATGCAAAGAAGCTGAAGAAACAGTGGATAATCTAGTTAGCTGCTGCAAGAAGATCACACAGACTGACTACAAACAACAGCATGACAATGCAATAATGCAACAATGGTGCATTAGAAGATCTGCAAGAAAAACCATTTGCCTATAAGCAAGATCTGATAAGACCATAAAATAGAGAAAGTAATAAGAAATGAAGAAACTAAAGTGCTCTGGGCATTTAGACTTCAAACAGGTACCTGCCACATAACACCCCAGATTTAACAACTGTCGATAATAAAGACAAAAAGGTTTGGATAGTGGACTTGGCAGTACCTGGAGACAGCAGAATAAAAGAGAAAGAACTGAAGAAGATAACAAAAATACAAAGACCTGCAAATAGAAATAAAACAACAGTGGCAAAAGAAAGCAACGGTAGTACCAATAGTCATATGGGTGCAATTCCAAAACAACTTGAACACCATTAGCATTGACAAATTCACCATCAGTCAATTGCAAAAGGCAGCTTTACTCGGAACAGCTTACATCCTGCAATGATACCTCTAACATAATCAAACATCCACATCTGCCTATCTCTGGTTCTTGGGAAGGACTCAATAGATGAATAAAAATGCCAAATCCAGTTTGAACATCTCGCTGACTCTGCAACGAACCATATAAAATTAAGCAATATTTGGAAACGGTAATTTATTGGAATTAAATTAGAAAAGAAAATTTCAGTTCTCTTAATAGTTCCATTATTCTCCCCAAACCTAGATCCACAAATGCAATCTTTTAAGAACCCCAATAGTTAAATTTTCCTTAAAATACCATCCTAAGAAATCTTTCAGTGTTTCTCTTACCAGTGAAATGTAGCAACTATTATCTAAACACTTTCAGATATGCATATTTAGAAGTATGTTTTGCCAACTTAAATATTTTCACCCAAGTTAATAAAGACAGGGTCAAGTCTCATCGGGGTGATAAAGATACATCAACCTTGCACCTCCTTGAAAAGGCTGCACTGTTAATATGTGATTTAGAATAATTCATAACTATCCATCATTCTACTTCTTTTTGAAGTAAACTATATTATACAGGAACACAAAAAAGTAAGAGGAATTAATGGCAAAAGACAAAAGAAAACTAAGTATATCTAATCTGCATCAATAAATGTAATATTATCTCTCCATCTACATTTAATATTGCAAATCATCCTTCTTTCCATGCACTGATTCACATATTGCTTTTTGTTCTTTAAACTCTCACCTCTCAACAACATAATCCAGCCACAACATTCTCAGTCTTCACCTTTCTCTCATTCCATTCATTCTTGCTCCATACATTTGTTTTAAGGTTTTATATTTACTCATTTTTTTTCCTACATGACCAAGTAACTCAACGCACATCTTTTATAATGGTTACCTTTTCATTCAATTAATTTTGTACCTATTAATTCTTTATATTATACGTATTTCCTTATTTTACCACAAGGTCTTCTTACATAACCAAGTTCCAATACAACAATTTTTTTGTGTGTTTCCCAAACATATCCTCCTTTTAATTCCATGTATCAAAGAAGCATGCGTCTATGCAAATCCTTTTTATTTCTTTCAACATACAATACTAGCAACAGAGCAAATACTGTTCATCACTTTTCTAAAGTGCTTACACATCTATAAATTCACAATCCTTTCCCCCATAATTAGTAGTCTACAAAATTACATACATTCCTTTACTTGTTCTAGTTTTTGACATTCATGTATAACTTGGAATCACTCAATTTTCCCTGTCAAATACAATTATCCTGAGTTTTAATACACTTACGTAATGTTCCTCACAAGGAAACATTCCATAATAGAGTCCTCAACTTACGACCACCATTGAGCCCAAAATTTCTCCTGTTAAGTGAGACATTTGTTAAGTGAGTTTTGCCCCATTTTACAACCTTTCTTGCCACAGTTGTTAAGTGAATCCCTGTAGTTGTTAAGTTAATAACACAGTTGTTAAGTGAATCTGGTTTCCCCATTGACTTTGTCAGAAGCTTGCAAAAAGTGATCACATGACCCGGGACACTGCAACCGTCATAAATATGAGTCAGTTGGCGAGCATCTGAATTTGATCACCTGATCATGGGGATGCTGCAACGTTCATAAGAGTGAAAAATGGTCATAAGTCACTTTTTTCAGTGCTCTTGTAACTGGTCACTAAATGAACTATAGTAAGTCGAGGACTACCTGTACAAGCCGATTTGTTTTACCTACTTTTCTATATACTGTACAGAAATGTGCAATAAACTTTCTCACATTCTGCCATTTCTTAATAGCTTCGTGAAAAGCAAAAACATGGCATGTACCCACTGCCATATTTTTGCCCAGCATAAAATTGCTCTGCCAATTTTATTTCTCCTCCCAATTTGCTTGCTGTCACCATGCCTTCAATCAGTATTCTGCCAATCAGTGTTCTGTCAATATTCTTCTGATTAACATGTACACATTTTCATACGCATTAACTCCATAAGCAAATCACATTAAGATTTTTTTCAGTTTTAACATCTATGCCTGCAGCCTTAGCATTTTACAGTAACCACACCATATTCATGCTTTCCATATATTTTTTAACTGAATACTACAGGTTTCTAATTTGTGCCAGTTCCATTCTTCAACACATATCAGTCTCATACATATCTCTAAAATATTCCTTCCAGCATAACCTCATCTCAACTTCATCCCAAACAATTATATTAGTTTTATTCTCACTTTCATTCTTTTTTGCTGGAAGCTCCTTGTTTACCCACTTCATCACTTCCAAAATGATTGCTATCATCATTAAAATTAGTCCACATTTTCTCTACTTTTAATCTTAACAGTTCCATTCCCCCCCAACTTGGACTACAATACAGCTATCTACCTATATACATTATGATTATATGCAATGATTCACTTAATGACAACTAGAAATGCCATTACTTAAATGTCACTGTCATATTATGACATCACATAGTGATGGAATTTCTGGTCTCAATTGCTGTCATTTTGGAAATATCCCAGGGGCTACAAAGTTGGGAAACAGACTTAGATTAATTTCAAGATCAGTGCCCCATTATGCTGCTTAAGAATTTTCAAAACCTAATATGCTCCACCTTTTCCCTGCCCAGTAGCTGATAAGATGTTCTCTAAGAATCCACAGGATTAGACCTCCTGGGGAAAAAAGTTAATTTTAGGAAAATAGTACCAAACTCTAGTTTTCTAGGAGATAAAGTCCATCTCTAAATATAAAATAGCATTCTTAATACATCTAGATTTTTCCACAACATTCTCACATTCTTTTATTTCATTTTCATCATTTTTTTTTGGATAGTAACATTTATCATATGAATTTCAATTTCACTTGTCTGCATATTATTTTGAATCCCACACAAATCTTTCCTTCCAACATTGCATTTAATGTCATTAAAAATCATTTCACTACTTTTCATTCATTCCATTTACTTTGCTGGAAGTTACTTATTTAATCGTCTTTACCATTTCTAAAATGTTTGTTATTTCCTTCAAGACTGCTCTGCAGATTATTCTGTGTGTTCTTGATTTTAACCATCCTTTCTTTTCTTTGACTATATTTCTTTGCAGTTACTTCTCCAAATGAGATTTAAATCTCTCTCTCATCCTCATTGGCAACACTGAAGCTGCCTGCCTCAGAGTTCTTGCTTGCAAATTTTTTTTCTTGCACTCATTTTTTTGCAGCTATCATTCTCTTATAAGCACTTTTTCTTCATCCACAGCCTCTTTCTCTTCATTATTTTACCAAACATTAAATTTCACACTTACTATTAACTCTACACACTACTGCAGCATGGTTCTTTTTTCTATTTCCAGCAGCTTCCACATCTTTTCTTATATTCCATTCATTCTGATTCATTTTGTTGGGAGATGAATCTTCTAATTTTTTTTATACAGGACTTATTCATTTCTTCTTCCTGGAGTCATTCTATTTTCTCTTTCCTTTTACTCTTGCTTTTTCCCCCCATGTTCATTTTCTCCCAAGATCTAATTCTAATACTATCTCACATTCAGAACATCTCATCACCCTTGCACCTTTCAGTAATTCTCTTAATCTTTAATAATAAACAATCAAATTAGCAGATCACACAATCTATTCCTTTCCTGTGCCTTATCTATGCATGAACAATTTATGTGTGACCATATTCAAAGCAAATAGTTCTCTTTTTAAGCAGGTATTGACTGAACAGTCACTCTTCTCATACATTCTTGTCTTAAAAAATAATCTTTTCACTTTTTTTTTTGGTCTCTTTCCTACCCTAACCCTAACCCTAACCCTAACTTCACATCGTGAATCATATTAATTTAGGATGTGGATCATATTTACAGTTGTCCTCAGAATATATCTCTAGATAGCCAGATGTGATGTCCAGTGATTTAAGTGGCGCTCTGGGGGCCAGATGGATTTGTTTATTGTTTTACCAAGCTCCCTGTTATGCACTAACACCCTTAAATGAGCTGCTAAACTCTGTCAGGGGTTGGTGGTGGAGACCATTAATTTTGGGAGACTTCAACTTGCCCTTGTTTGGTAGTCAGTCTGATGCAGTTCATTAAGAGTTCCTGTCCATCTAAAAGTGTCCCCAATCACAGAAGGCCTAATTCACATAAGTGGTCATATGCTGGGTCTGTTTTATGTTTTAGGGCAGCTGCAATGTGATCTGAAGCTGGAGAACATAATCATCCTCTGACTGACTTCTCTGTGTACTTAAGGCATGTTTGAAAACTGTAAGACAACTGTACTACTATTTTAGAGTGGATTCCTTCATGTTCTCTGAGCTTGGTTGTTTGCTTGCAGATGTTCATTACTCGACTAGTTAACATCAGCAGTGATGTTATGTAGTCAGGTAGTGAAACAAGGATTCCACAGCTCAACCCTGAGCTACATATATTATCTTCTATTGCTATGACTTTAGCCTCAAATACTTTTCAGTCCACCTGATAAATATTTATCCCCTTTTTGCACAGAAGAATCTTAAGCTGACAGCTAAATTTCTTTTAATGTTTTTTTTTTTTAAGAATAGGTTTGGGCTCTGCAGGAGTTTGCAGCCTGGATTAACAATTCCAAATACCGGTATTTGAAGTTTGAGGCTATTGATGTAGAGCAGATCTGGGCGTTTTACAGCCACAGGGCTACATCCAGCTCTTTGGCTATCCCTGTCTGGCCCATGTGAGGTCAGTGGCAAATTACAAATCAAATGTAAATAAGTATGCCACAAGGGACAAAAGAAGCTGAATCGGGTCCAGCTCTGCGCAGTTGCTGTGCACTCATTCAGTCAGCTGGTAGCTGTGGGAGGGAAAGGAGAGAAAATACTTTCCTGCACCTGCACAGTGCTCGTCCCTCACCTGGGGCACCTAATGAAGTCATTGTGTGAGGGATCCTGAGCTCAGCCACCCACTGCAAGCCTCACAGGCAAGTGGCGGAGTGCAACTGGGAGCTAGCAAGCGACATTAAGCAGAATTAAGTTCAGTCTATCGGTTCAGCCCCCAGAACAGTCCCAGTTTCTGATGTGGTCTCTTGAGAAAATTAAATGCCCTGATGTAGAGGTAAAACAGCCAATGAGCTAAAATATACCCTTGTTTAATACTAGCAGCTGGAGTTAGCAGTTTTTTAAGAAATAAGCAAAAGCAACCTTTAGTTTTCAGGCAATAGTCAACCTTTATTTATTGTAGATTTAATAAGCATCTTCTATGTGGCACATGTTAGAACAATTTGCTCCTTTTAAATGTAAATAATCTGTGAATATTTAAATTCTTTATACCTGATAAAATATAGACTATTGCTAGATTTTTGTGAAGTTGGCATGAAGAGACAATAAAAAGCTAGTTTACTTAGTAGAATCTGTACTCTAATTATTCACTACAATATCCTTTATTTTACTTAAATAAAGAATATATTATCCCTTTAGAAGTCAGACAGTACCAAGAATTGCCATTAGGTAGCAGCAAAGGATACTCTATTTCCTTATTCCTCTCCATTTTCTTACTTTCTCACATAGCTCTGGATTTGCTAATTTCAAAACAGCATGCATATCCACACCCATACAAAAACTGGCCCTAATTCAGTTAGTGTAATGTGCAATTCCAGGAAAAAAATTCAATTACTGCATTGAGGAGCTTTCCAATACCACTAAGCTGATGTTCACAAGCCTCAGAAATGTGGGATTAACTTTAAGAGTACCTGTATTCCATCCAGTTGTTCCTACATATGTCATTTGTCATAATATACATATATATATATATAACTTTCTGTCTTATAACAAAGAAAGGAAGAAAATCTATATTTGGCAGACATGGAGCTAAGCAGAAAATAGGAACTAAATGGCTCTATTTTTTGTTAAAAAAAATTACAGACACTTATTTGTTTGGAATTGATATGTTATTTCATCAATTGTACTTTCCCCTCAATCGTGTGTGTGTGTGTGTGTGTGTGTGTGTGTGTGTGTGTGTTCAATATATACATGCACACATTCAAGTCAGTCTATAAAAGAGTGACTAGCTCAAAATCACCCAGGACTTTGCACATAAGACAGGGCTAGACCTCAAGGCCTCCCAGTTTCCAGCCTGGAACCTTAATCACTATACTAAGATGTCTCCTGTGCCCGCCCCCCCCCCCAACTGCTCTCCTCCGATCATGATGAATTTCACCAGAGACTATGCCATTCAAAAATTATAAGGTATTCTAACACATTGGAAAGTAACTAGCTTGGAGAGTCTGCATGGTACAAGCTTTTCCCTTTGTATTATTGTCTCTGCAACATATGCACTTCAACTACATATTCCCTCAGATAATATGCTCACTCATTCTGCTACATAGCAAAATGCATAGTCAGCTTCACTGGATAGCTAATATATTGGAAAGCTAAGCTTTATCCACAACTGATGCATGTAAATATGAATATCAAATGCTTATTTATTTTCAGTACTATCGGTCACTACATTTAGGTTCTTTGGGAGTTGATAATGAGAAGAAAAGAGAGGCCTCAAAGAACTTAAATATATGTAATTTTTAAGACCAATGTTTAAAACTGAATGTCAGAAGTATGGTGGTTCAATATTTCATAGCCAATACAAGAAATGTGCAATGCCACTGCAACTTTAAATCTTGATAAATCCCCTATGTCAGCCTCTCCTTCTCATTGAAATGCCAGAGGGAGCAGCAATCAGAGAGGAGATGTTCAATGTGATAGAGGTCAGGACACTGGTGGATCAACGTACAAGGAACACGACCTTGTTTATTTTTTTCTCCAGTATTATTGTTTACAGGGTGCTTTGTTCATGTACCTTGTGGTTCTTAGCTAAAAGATGAAATTACAGCCTAGGATGGTGCACTCAGGCACACATCCAATTTGTGTTTCCATCTCAGAAAACAAAAAGCTTTGGAGGCCCTCAGGCTGCCATTCAAACTTGGAGAGGCTGACATTTTTAACAGCATGAACCAGAGACTGGCAGAGGGAATGATCGAATGCATTTCTAACTTGTCAATCAAAGATCTCACCTCTGCTGTCTTGTAAACAGTTGGGAGCCATCTAAGTACATTCATAAATGGGGACAAGTACATTCAGTTGGGGGGCTGAAGCCATGGCCATAGATTGCTAGCACTTGAAATCAAAGCCTAGTGTAATAATCTCAGCACAAATAACTTGTAGATTTTTAACAGTGCTGCTACAGCAAATCAGAGTGGACAAAGGTATATAGATTTCAGACAAATAAAGGCCATCTTTTTACCACCCTGATGGATATTCTGTTCAGGGAATACTTCCAATTATATGTAGGAAACTTCCAATTATATGCAAGAAACATCCTGTATTAATAGAAAACTTTACTTTTTTTATCAAAAGACGTCACTTTTATTGCAGATGCTAAACTAGCTACATTCCAGAACATGACTTGTTTCATTAGTAACAGTAATTTTTTTGTAGTAAATATATAACAAGAAAAGAAAAGAAAAGAAAGGGACAGAATTATTGCTTGAATGCTTATTGCTTGAGCAAGTTCACTGGAGAAGATGATAGCACTTAGCAATAGCACTTAGACTTATATACCGCTTTACAGTGCTTTACAGCACTCTCTAAGCGGTTCACAGAGTCAGCATATTGCCCCCAACAATCTGGGTCCTCATTTTACCCACCTCGGAAGGATGGAAGGCTGAGTCAACCTTGAGCCGGTGAGATTTGAACCGCTGAACTGCTGAACAGTCAGCTGAAGTAGCCTGCAGTACTGCACTCTAACCACTGCGCCACCTCGGCTCTTTTAATGATGTAAATAACTTTACAATCAGCAGGGATTAAGCAGCCCTAGCTGCTGCAACTTCTACACTTCTACAAGAAAAGTCTACTGATACACTCCATGCACTTAGAATGTATTAAAAAAAAAGCTTAATCCCTGAGAGTAACTATGCTGAATTATTGAAAAAAAATCTTATTTTTAAGAGAGCAAGACAAAGATGGCTATGACTAGAGCAGTAATAGCTAACCTTTTTCTCATCGTGTGCTCCTGGGACCAAAAATGCCGCTGCCCGCATGCATGCCCCCCACCCCCTGCGCATGCACGCGCATCTCCCGCATGCGCCCCGCCCATCCCAAAAATCAGCTGGCCGGTGGGAGACACGCGCGCATGCACGGTGGAGCTGAGCTGGGTGATGGCTCATGTGCCCGCAGAGAGGACTCTGCGTGCCATAGGTTCGCCATCACGGGACTAGAGGGTCGGAATAAGTAAAAACACTTTTTAATTCATCTCTAAAACTTGTTTCAATCCACAACCACATTCAAAATAAGCCAAGAGAACAAAACTCCATCTCAGGCATTTCTAGCAAATACAATTCATTCCTGCCCTGCTAAGTAAAATTGTATTTTTTTTTCTAAAAACTGGCAATTTGAGGCTATCAAATCAAAAAGGAATTTTGTAAATTTTACTCTATGTTTCTGAAATGCTCAGGGATTGTTATTTGCTTGGGGGTATCACTTTTCCTTCTTGTTTAAAATCCTAAGAAAACTGGTTTGAGCAACAGATTAACTGCAAAAGGGTCCAAAAAGCAGGTATAAGCCATTAGCATCTGTTAATACTTTAAGTTAAATAAAGTTAAATATAAAGTGTTCTCATCCAGGTATGCAAAAAATAAGACTTTGAACAGATATAATTTCTGTCAACCTGCCATCATTTATGACTTAACTCTAATGTTATTCTAATGTAAGCCACCCAGCGTCATCTCGCCATGAGATGGGCAGTAAATAAATTTAATAAATAATAATGATAATAACAATAACTCAAGTATTTGCACTACCTAAATGGCAAGCTCAATTCAACCAAAATTTTAAGGAGGATATCTTACTTACTCCAGGAACCAAGCTACAAAATCTTCTGTTTAACCCTAGTTCTTGCATACCCAGAATCTGTTACCTTCTTTAGAATCTTCATTAGTATTTTGTAACTATCCTTGAATCCAGTGCTCAGAATAATTAGAAAATTAAGTGGGTGCTGGCATTCTATTACAGCAACTGGTAAACTTCCTAATACAAGAGAGTTAAGATATCTCTGTAACTTTTGTTGCATACACATAACATATCGAGCAAGCAACATTACGCAGAGCAACGAAAAGGTAACAAATAATAAGACAAAAAAGTTATAGTTATATTAGATATACTTATAGACTTAGACGTGCATTGATCATTATAATGAAATATGGTAACCCTTCATTGAANTTACAGTGCTTTACAGCACTCTCTAAGCGGTTCACAGAGTCAGCATATTGCCCCCAACAATCTGGGTCCTCATTTTACCCACCTCGGAAGGATGGAAGGCTGAGTCAACCTTGAGCCGGTGAGATTTGAACCGCTGAACTGCTGAACAGTCAGCTGAAGTAGCCTGCAGTACTGCACTCTAACCACTGCGCCACCTCGGCTCTTTTAATGATGTAAATAACTTTACAATCAGCAGGGATTAAGCAGCCCTAGCTGCTGCAACTTCTACAATAACATGAGAAAAGTCTACTGATACACTCCATGCACTTAGAATGTATTAAAAAAAAAGCTTAATCCCTGAGAGTAACTATGCTGAATTATTGAAAAAAAATCTTATTTTTAAGAGAGCAAGACAAAGATGGCTATGACTAGAGCAGTAATAGCTAACCTTTTTCTCATCGTGTGCTCCTGGGACCAAAAATGGGCCATGGGGGGTGCTGCACCGCCCGCGCTCCCCCACCCCCACGCATGCATGCCCCCCACCCCCTG
>QLTV01001469.1:2260226-2286115 GCA_003457575.1 Thermophis baileyi
TAGCCTTTCCCCCCCAAAAAAGCTGAAGGCTAGACAAGTTTTCTCTTCCATTCATAACAATATACTTACGTTAAACTAGTTACCACTATAAAAGCACCTGATAAACTTTAAGATGACCCTACCCATTACATTACACCAACCTTAGACATTTCCATCTCTATGATACTCCTGTACACACCTGAATTTTTATAAAAACTGACCTTGACTACTTGGCCATAACTAACAGGTGGGCCTGTTACCTGTTTTGTATACCACAACATGCAATGATTTGATTATCTTCTGCTTTGAACTCTACCCGTTCTATGCATAGAGTTACCATGAATTATAGAATATGTTTATAATTAGCACAAGTGTGAATTCAGACAATTTAAACTCAGTTTCAGTCCCCTCCTATTCATCTAGCACTTAGACATATATACCACTTCACAGTGCTTTACAGCCTTCTCTAAGCGATTTACAGAGTCAGCATATTGCCCCCAACAATCTGGGTCCTCATTTTAATGACCTCGGAAGGATGGAAGGCTGAGGGAACCTTGAGCCGGTCAGGATCGAACTGCTGGAGCGAGCAGAGAGTTAGCCCTGCAGTACTGCCTTTTAACCACTCACCACCCCGGCTCTTAACACCAATAGGGATGAAAAGGGGATTTTAAAAAATATATCATTATCTTAATATGCAAAAGTAAAAAGCAGGAATATTAGGCATGTTCACCATTATACATAAAAATGGAATAAAAATAATATAATAATAATCAAACAAAAAGGAAGAAAAAATGAATTAGAGACCGAAGAAATATATAACAGCTTTACTATTTAACCTGCTATGTGAAAAATTACTTAGCAAAAGTTATTTGCCCTAATAAATTTTGTATTAATTTAACTACGGCAGTTTACAAAAGCAATCAAATGAAGGTCATTGTGCAGCATCATGAATAAACCAATGTTTTAGGCAAATCTGGCTTGGTGTTTTGTGCAAATTTAACTAACTAAAAATCCTATTTGCTCTGGAATAGGTAATTTCTAGCATGCAATTATTTTGCATGAGGAATGGAAGAAGATAGTTTGAAATATGATCACTCTTTAAAAAGTAGGAGAGCTATGTTAATCTGATACCAAAAAATCAAGAGTCTGGTAACACCTTCTTCAACCAAACATTTTAATTTTTTTTAAAATATGATTTTACCATTCTATTCATCTGATGAAATGAAGTGCAGACTACTAAATTTATTAGTAAAATAAAAAATATTATCAGCCTCTTTATTGTAGCATTGAAAGTAGCAAGTAGCATTGAAAGGGCACAGTATCTATCAAGCCCCATTTCCATGATTATACCCACCTTCCTTTTTCTAAATACTATGTTGGCCACTATCTCTTGATATTTTTCAGTTGTGTCTGAAATTGCCACTCCCACCATAAAAGCATCTTGTTTCTCCCTATCTTCTTTGATATTTGTCCTATAGCCCTACTCTTGATAACCCTTTGTCTCTGACTTTATTTCAGCATCTTTTGGAGAGCAGCATCTTTTTTATAAATAGTTCCACACTGAGAACCTCTTGTAAATAAAAAAAATAAAAAATCTTAGGTTTTTTTCATCCCACTCATCATCTCACTTTCAATATAAGATCTGTGTTCCAATTTTAATGCAAAAATGAAAAATACGTCTAATGAATTTATACTCATAAAATTGTTGTCAGAAAAATATTTTAATTACTACTCCAGTCTCATTTTCCTTCACTTCTCTGCCACTTCAGTACTATAGTTTAGTCTCCTGTATGAGCTCCTATGCTCTAGACCAAGGCTGTCAAACTCCCGGCCCATGGGCCGGATGCGTCACGTGCTGGCCACGCCCACGCCCGGTTTAGCGAAGGGGGGAAGTCCCGATATGTCATGTGACGCAGCCGTGATGACGTGAGTTTGACAACTCTGCTCTCGACTCAATGCTGAGTAGATTTCATGTCTGTGACAGCTCCATCCAGTCTGCTGGATCCTCCCAGATAAACCAACTGGGTACCAAAACATTAACATAAAGCAGTCTTCATCCCAGCAATTTATTCTGAGTAATAGACCTGAACAAAAGCTGTTTTTTTTTTTTCATTTTAAAAATATCCTTGCCTCTGGAACATTTCAATCTATAGTTTTATCTCATGACCATCAGAATTCCCCCCGAGATTGATCTCCATGTACCTTAGAATGGACATAAATTCCAAGGAAGCTTTCTCCTTCCTTAATAAACCTTCTTCTGTTTTCCCTCTCTGCTGAAATCCCTTTGGACTTAGTTCTAAGGACTTATACAGCATGTCATTTTTTATCCTTTTTCCATCTATCTAATCTACTTCTCCAAATGTATTCTGATATTTAACTTAAGTGCTCCTTGGTGCTCTGTCTACTCAATTCCAAACATCTCACATTTCTTTCCAATATCTGTGCACTTCATTCTATCTTGCTACTTATGTCCTCCAAACAGCTTAACAAGCACAAATCTCTGGTTTTCTCCTTGATTTTTCTGTTCCCTCTGCCCTTGCTGAATCAGTCAGAAAATGATGCTTCTCCCTCTACAACATTCTAAAGTACAATTCCCTTTTTAGTTCATTCTGCAAACATTTTTTTAAAAAAAGATTGGTCCATGCCCTGCACATTTTACTCTCTAATCCTTCCTTTGCATTCATTCACCCTTCTCCAGCATTCTGTTATCAAAATCACATACATATTCTGACCACATAATGTCCTTCCTTAATTCTAAATACTGGCATTTTTTTCATTTCCAAATTCTACACCAATTTCTTTACTTTTGTATTTGTCCTGTGCCTAGCCTCTTTACTGTTAAATCTCCTTCAGCTGCCTGAACATTTCTTATTCGTACCACAGTGCCTTTTCTCCCAAACAATTACCTCTCAGACTAATCCCCACTTTAGTTCCTCCAAATTTATCCTAAAAACCTATGTTCTCTAACAGTTTTTTCTATGTCCTTATTTCCTCTTTAAGTGGTTTTGGCTGGGAAGATAATAATTAAACTAATGAAGTGGCCTCTAGATTACCAGAGTTCATGCTGTAATACATTTTTCATCAATAGCCTACTATAGCTAACTCTAAATTAGTGCAAATGTAATGTAAACTGTGGGTAATCTAGATTCCTTTGAACATCTACCTATCTATCACATTTGCCTGGAACATGCTCCCAGAAACCAGTCTATGGAATCTAATAAATAATTTTGACATTGTAAATAAAATCCTAAGAAACACTAAAGTGCCTTAAAACTTCCTAATACATTTTATATAGCTTTTGTATTATATATCATGTACAAAAAACAACAAACTACAGAAAATTCAGGTACTGTACAATTATAAAATAATAAATACTTAGACGGCTTGAATGTAGAAATGTTTAAACTCTTCTTCAAACAAGAATTAAAACAAGCCAGAGGTGAAGTAATCCACATTTCTAAGGGGAATTAGAAAGAGGGAAAAGCCCCAAGAAAAGCCTTGCTCTAGCTCACAGGTGTCAAACTTGATCGCGTCACATGACATCATGTGATGTATCGTGATGTTTTTTGCCTTTGCGGAGCTGGGGTGTGGCCTGCACATGATGCATCCGGCCCGCAGGTCGCTAGTTTGATCTCCCTGCTCTAGCTGATTCCAAGTAGGCCGCCACCATTCAGGACACCACCTGCAAAAATTCCTTAGAAAACTATCAGAGCTTTAGGTTCACAACTTAGAGGGGAAAAGATTCCTTCAGGTAGGCAGGGTCTAAGCCAGTGGTGGGTTGCTGCCGGTTCGGACCGGATCGCCCAAACCGGTGGCAGAAATTTGCCCCCGCTCACAGAACGGCTGTCCACGCCCCCAAACCGGTCCTCCGGTTGCTGCGGCTGGCAAAGAACCCTCTGCGCATGCGCAGAGGCTTCTGCGCATGCGCAGAGGGTCATTTCCACATAGTGCAAAACGTGCACTTCCGTTGCAATGCGAACCGGTAGGGAAGGTAAGTGGAACCCACCCCTGGTCTAAGCTATTTAGGAATTTCAATGCTAATAAAAACACTTAGAATTTAATACGGAATTCTACTTTCTAATCTGCAATATTTGTTCCTGCAAATGCTGTGGTCCTAAGTGCGAACCCATTATTCTGAATGGGCGTTTTATGCCAGAAATTGGCAGAAATTCTAGAAACTGGAAAACAATGTCACAAATCATGGTCACATGATCACAGGACATTGCAATTGGCCATAAAGGCAATCCAGTGGCTAAGCAGCCAAAATGTGGTTGCATGGCCATGGGGAGGTATGACATCACATTTTATGATGACCAGAAGTGCATTACATTACACTCATTTTGGGTCCTTCATAAGTGACCAATCAAGGATTACCTGTAGCACCAAAGAACTCCAATCAGAAGTCTTTCAAAGTGCTTGAGAGCATCTGACCTTATGCCAATTGGTGTATTTTCCTTAGCAAGAAGTCTACTCACACTCCTATTTTACTATATTCTAACCTTATCTCTTTTAAAATCTTTGCATTATGGGATAAGCTGTCAGTTCATTTTAATAAATCAGTAATAAACTCTTAGTTTTTCCAATTTGTTATGTGCCAGATGTCTCAAAATATCATTTAGACATCTTCCATATACAGACCTTCACATAGGTTCCCAATTTTCCCAACCAAACATATGGTTGTGGGGATGATAAAAGCTGTAGCTTCAGCTCATTTGAAAGATAATTAAACACATTTATGGTTCCAATTCTAAATACACTTCCTAATGTGCATCTAGGATTGGAACCATAAATGTGCTTATTTCTAGAGAACTTACCATGCTGAATAAAACAACTTCAGAATAAGTAAGGAAAAAACTGCTGATTAGATACAATCACAAGAAACAATACAATAAGTATAAATGTTAACTAAGTTTGCTATTTAAATACAATATAACAGAGAAACAAAAGCAATGGTTAAATCACTTTATCTATGAAATCTGAGGAAAATATACCTAAAATATATATTAACAGGCTGTTTTGCAAGAAGCTGAGTTTATCTTTCTGAGTTTTGATGCTCCCATTCCCATCTTTATTTTTGGAGGAAAACAAAGACTTTAGTTCAAAAATTCTCACTTTGTTGCTAAATAATCTGATTTCTTCAAGGAATAGCTAAAAAATTCATATATCTGATCATTAGAGCTCATAAATATATGGATATATGTATATGTGTATATCTATGAAAGAAGGAAAGGGGAAAGGGGAAAGGGGAAAGGGGAAAGGGGAAAGGGGAAAGGACCAAAGCCAACATTCAAACATAAATGGAGGCTGCATGTGCAATGAACTGTGAGTGGATAACTTCATTGTTCCTTGGCTTAAGAAGTGGCGGGTGCATACTGGTGAGAAAATAAAGGAGAAAGTGATCTCTTCTTAGTGAGCTAAGACATCAGGGTTCCATACTTGGTTTCTTGATGAGCCAAATGATGATAAACCTGCAAGAAACGGAAAGGAAAGGAAAGGAAAGGAAAGGAAAGGAAAGGAAAGGAAAGGAAAGGAAAGGAAAGGAAAGGAAAGGAAAGGAAAAAGAAAAGAAAATATACGTCTTTACTTTCCATTCAACTTGATAACTGAAGTGGTTAATATAAATAAAATGAAGCCAGCTATTAAAATATAAAATAAGATTTTATTGCATTTGTAAACATTCTCATTTAATAATCACAAACAATTTACATCATACAAGAAGTCTGAACCACAATAAAGTTACAATGTTACAATACAAAATCCTCTACAGAAGAAACAAAAGCATCAGATGGAGCAAAATTTCTTAGCAAATACATGGTCTGATTGGACAAAATGTTTAATATACCTCCAAAAGCAGTTAATTTTAAGCTCCTCACTCAGACTACTGCCTCCAGGCACTGCCCATGATCACCACTATAATCAACTCGGCACTCCAACAAAAACATATGCTTCAAGCCATTTAGGGCTTTAAAAGTCAACAGCAATACCTTGAAAACTGGCAGTCAGTGAGGATCACTAAAGGTAGATACAATCATAAATAATTCCAGGGATTGGGATGAAAAGGTGAGTCTGCTTAACTCATTTTCCAAAGGCAGAGAGAAGACACAAATGTAACATCTAACAAAAAGCATTTCATAGCCTACACTGTTCTAACTTAAGATGTTTAGATTATGCCATTCTCCACGGAAACATTATACATGACAAACATACTAGAGGATCTTTTGGTAGGGAAATTTGCAATCAAGTGCATAATGCACAAGGGGGAAAAAATTTTGCAGAATAAAAAGCCAATACATTCTGAATTAAACTAATTAACAAGCACCCATTAAATTGCCAAATAGGAAATCCACCAGAATTAGGAAGATACACCTTTTCCTTTTTCCCTATAAGTTATTATAACCAATTAGGTTATATTAATTGTCCCCAAACTTTTTCTATTTGCCATAAAGTTTATATAATCCAATGGAGTTTCCTCTCTTTTTTAAGCTTTTAACTCTTGTTATGGTTAAAAATATGGGCCATATTTTAACAGAAAATAATGTGAAATATTGTATTTTAATTTGAAAATGAAAAGGGAAGAAATCCGGAAATTATTAAAGGGCTCAAATAAACACTGCTAAATTGACATAGGAAAAATAAATAGTCCTACCTAGTGTTCATACAAAGAATTCCTTTTTATTCTATACTGGTCTCTGCGGTAACAACAGGGTGCCTGTATTGTTGTTATAACTGCTTTTGCCTTTATAGAAGGACAAAGGTTAATTGCTTTTCTGGAGGTCACCCAGCAAGCCAACACTGGAGTCAAAAAATTGGACCCAAACTTCCTTATTCCAAGGCATTATTTAACTATTTCTTTGCAGTTATTTCTTGTACACACAGCATGCTTTAGAATCCGTCCAGAGTCTCGAAACCAATAGAATTGACAAATCCCTCAATCCCTGCATGGAAAAGATAGCAGCATAAAAATAAATTCAGCAGTGGGGTTTTGAATCATGCCTTGGTAAACTACCTGCTGTATGATAGATTCCATAAACTCAAACACAGGTCGACAACAGTTACTTTGTTGCAAGCACACCATTCCATACACACTTGAATGACAATAAGGAATTTCACAGCAAAGCCATAATCTGGCCATAATATTTGGAGAAAATCTGCTCTTTCCATAAATAGTCGAATATTCAGGGCTTCCAAGTGTAAAAACAGTGCAGTACTGAATAACACAGATTTTACATCTTTTCTCCACAGAATTTTTCTTAACACATTCCATAACTAGTGAAATTTAGGAACAAACTTTAAATATAGTGCATTATCTAACTAATCCAATCCAGAAATCTTTGGCATGCATTTTAGTGGATATATCTTTAACCCCCAGAATCAATTGTCAAGATAAGTGCTGTTCTTAAAAGGCACTCCTTCCCCCACCTTATTTGAATTCAACTTCAATTATTTCCAATCATTTCATCTAAAGCAATTTTCAAGCACTTGTTAAGGGATCCTCTGCCTCACGGGAATTCCAATGGAAGATAAAGCTGTGCATCATCAGCTATAATAAAACCACAAACAAATCTTTCCAATGTTTCACATAGATGTTAAGCAGCCCAAGTGATAACAACCTACAAAATTTCTCTTATCATCGAATTCTGGATATTTTATTTCTTAAACAGTATCAATTAAATAATTCATACGCAAAAACAAGAAAAGGCTCCCACCAAAGGAGGTTACAGTCTAAATCAGAGGTCTTCAAACTTGGCAACTTTAAAACTTGTGGACTTCAGAGTTAAAGTCCACAAGTCTTAAAGTTGCCAAGTTTGGGGACCCCTGGTCTAAATCCAAGAGCTGGGGGGGGGACAAGGGACGGACACAACAAATGTGACATAAAGGGAATAGATACTACTCTAAAGGCCTCATAGAGAATTGTTATCATTCTCAGCATTTGGTGTTTTTTTAAAAAACAAGCCTAAAATGTTTTTTTTTTTAAAAAAAACAAGTCTTTAGCCTGAAATGATAGGAAGTTCAACTAGACATTTTTTCTAGTTCTGTGTTTCCCCCCCCCCCCCTTTTTCCCCCCCCCCCCCCTTAAACTAATTATCCCTATGGAAGTCTTTTCCAGGCATGCGCATATGCACCCAAAAGATTTCAAAAGGGCCTCGAAGCAGAAGGGCTTAGCCTGAGAATATCTGCTTTGAGAAACACTTCACTGAATAATTTGCACAGGCCCAATAAGCATGTTTCTTCCTACCTTCTAACAGGGATGGGGCTTTCTCAAGCATGCTTCATATGAAATTGTCCCCATTACATGAAATATTATATCTAAAAAAAAGAGAAGGGAGGATAAGTGGTTATAAACTTTTATGGAAATATTCACCATAAAATATATTGTGCATTTTTATCCAGTTCTTCAGTTGACTCACTACAACTACATTTACTAATCCCTCCGATAATACTTGTTTAACTGATAGTATAAAGTTGTAGTTATTTTTACGGTCAGTGAGCGCTCACAATATCTAATTAAAAACAACTAAACTCTAGCCCTACCAGATTGTCTCAACCAAATTACAATCCCTTAGTTCCACATTTGCTAAATAAAATGATAATAGATCTACCGGATTAAATATTGCAAAGAGATATAAAAAAACAACATTGTATATATATCGCATTCTTTAAAAACTACATAATTTTTATTCTAGTTACTGTATAATTGGAGACTTCTATGGAGATATCTGTCTAAACAGGTATTTTAAAAATGTGACATAATACCACACTCAAAGTTGTGCATGGAATATGCAACAAACACATTCATTCAATGGGATGCATTTACTCAAAACTGCCAGTTTTATTGTCTTTAATAAGTGAAAAAATCCTCCAAGTGCAATATGCGGATTTGGTGACCTGTGGAAAGTGTGTACAGGTAGCTTCATTTAGCTACCACAACTAGGATTGTCAACTCAGTTGTTAAGTGAAGCTGTCACTAAGTGAAACTGCAATTGTGCCTATGGTCTTACTTCAGCTTTTCTTAGCTTTACAGACCTGAAAAAGTCATAAATGTGAGGAGCAGTCATAAGGTTACTTTTTCATTGCTGTCATAATTGTGAACAATCATTAAACATGGCAGTCACAAAATGAGGACTGCCTCTTTTTTTCCTTGAAAAAAGTATAAAGGTGTTTACACTGAAAAACCTATCACCAAGGAGCTTATAGGCGACATTAAGCTGGCACTACAAGAAAGAAAACTGTTTTAGCCAGAGTAAGAACCAGTATTTAGGGATTGAAGGCTATTAAAAATCCTTTCAAACACTGTGAGAGAGAGTGATGCAATCTTAGCTGAAGGGGGAAAGGACAGAAAAATATAGGAAACAAAGGGAACAGGTGATACAAAATTGATCTGCTAGCTGGAGGGATAATAGGCAGAGACCATTGAATTATGCCATGTTGGAAAAGTCGGGCAGCAAAGATGGCAGAGATGTGGAAAAGGAGAGTAACTTCCAGAGAACCATGGTGATCTGAGAAGCCACAACTGGAAGAGAAGCTGGAAGCCCAGATTTGTTCTCTTTGCATCCCAGACTGTGATCCAAAGAAGAGGACTGAGAAAGACTGAGCACATCCATGCATACAAAGACAGAAGGAGATATAGATGGGAGTAATTAAAATCAAAACAGGGAGAGAATGGCAGCAAGGGCAGGCAATGGGTGAAAGCAACAGCTCAACCACGGGGTAAGAGTGGAGTAAATGAAGAGGGTTTTGAATGGGAGGAAGGAATAAATGATGAAAAGGATGGGCAATCGTGTATCAGTGAACAGATTAAACGTTATTGGAAATTGTACGAGACACTTCCCAGGGAAGCAATAGCAGACTAAGATGGCTTCACTTTTAGTGGAACTGACAATCATGGTGGAAAGTGGAACAGGTGAAGGAGCTGGCTCCCTAAGTTCCTCCCAGATAAAGGAGAGGGGATGTTTAAAGTGCTTCTTACAGATGCTCCCTGTGATGAGCGGTCTCCAGAGGATTTTGGAACTCTGGGAGTTGGGAGAGACAGCTTCACCCAAGCCACAGAGTTCAGAGCCTTTCAAAATGACACCGAGTTAGTCCAATAACCCTCTTCATCACTTTTACTGGAAACTGCAAATGTAACCTGCTTTTTGGACATTAAGAATCTCCAAAAGGACAACTTTTATTACAATGGGTGATATTCTTCCAACCCGCAGCAAAAGATTTATGTAAGTTTAAAACTTAAAAAGAAAAATGTTACTTAGAAATAAGCAGTGAAAGGGTGACTAGATTTGATTCTGGAAAGTTTTTAAATGGACTATGGGGCCAGATTGACTAGAAAGAAGGTTTTTGAAAAGTTATAAGAATACTTCCTGCTCAGTATATATGAAGATTTGAGTTTAAGTGTAAGAAATCTCTTCCTGGGAAAATGTTTTAGATGAGAGCAAAGGTTGATGAGATTTTGAAGGCTAGACACTAGAGGCAGCCATAAAGACTTAAAAGATTGTATTAAAGGAGAATTCTCACTTCCCCAGAATGAAGAAAAATATTTTAATTCTGGAAGAATTTAAGGATATTTGGCAACAATGTATCCAAAAAGTACCCTTAAGACCATGGCTATCCAACCTTTTGGCTTGCCTGGGCTGCACTGAGTGAAGAAGAATTGTCTTGGGCCACATATAAAATATATAAAGTAGTTAATGTATATAAATATCACTAAAATCACAATAATTGTAAAAGTCTATGATCTTGCGGAGCTGCATTATTAGCTGTCCAGGACTGCATGTGGCCCATGGGCCAAAAGTTGGTCACATTTGCTTTAGACTTTTTTATACATAAAAACGAAAGAAATACCAGAGCTATCGCTGATATAACTGAGAATCAGGCTGTTTTGGATATGGATTTAAAACTGACATGATACAAGAATGATGTTGACAAAAATGTTATACAGGATCTACAAATGAAACCTGCTGAGGTTTTAATAGTTAAAAGGTAAACAAATAATAAACCAGAAGTGTGACTTGGATACGTGGATTTTAACTCAGAAAAGTGACCTGGACAATTTTTTTTTACCTTGGATTTACAAAAGAAATGTGTTATATTGTTTCATGAGAAAAGGAAAAGAGAGAAGCTATCAGCTTTTCCAACATTACCTAAAAGAAATAATTAAGACCTTTAGAACTAAAACGAAGTTTTACAAAGTTGGCTTATTCGATCAAGGTTAAACTATATATGATCATCTTTTTAAAATAATTTTAATGGGTTTTCTTGACTAGGACTGAATGATGACATTTTAAAGATTTGCTTATAGACAAATATAGGAAAAAGAGAGTTTTGCTGTATTTTTAGAGAAAGTGATAAATTATATTAAAATTGAGAGGAGATGAGGAGAAGAAATGAATTTGTGGGACATCATTTGAAGGGATTAAAGATTAATACTTTTAATGTATTGTTTTTAGTACCTCTTAATGGATTTTTTATCTGAATGATTTAAAGATTTATTTAAAGGTACAAGATGAGATGTGGAATATTTTCTTTCTTTGGACAAAATGACAAGATATTGTGTAAAGTACAGCCATCTCTAGGCAAGAGAGGTGGCATATACATTTAATAAATAATATAAAGGATTGAAATATTTATATTTTCCCCTCTGGAATCTCTTAATGGACTTTTGCTGATTAAGATTGAAAGGCTTTATTATTGGCCAACAGATAAAACAGGAGATATGGGATGAAGAGATTTTTGACTGAAATGTTAGAAACGATGTTGAGTTATTGAAAATATTTTTGTCTTTATGAAGGGGGAAAATATTTCTATATTTCTTTTGTTTTGCTTTGTTTCCTTTTTTATATACTTTCCCTTTGCCCCTCCCCCTCTTCTCTTTCCTTTTTGCTCTTTTTTTTCTTTTTTTTTATATTTTCAGCCCATCCGAGGGAAAAAGTGGTTGTTAGGAGACCTCAAGTTTCAAAAAGTGCAGTAAGAGATGATTTGAAGGCAAGCTGATGCCTTCAAGATGATTTGTGTGCGTTTTCCTACAAAAAAATCCCTCCACATATTTTCAACCACATATTTAATATTGAAGAAATATCTAATATATATGGCTTTTCCAAGAGGAGTAATTCTTTAAAGGTATCTGAATGCATGGTAAAAAAAAAATCTGATAATTTAGAGTACTACATTTTATAATTGCTGGATTGCATTTATTTATTTTTGGTGATTTTGATGATTATATTATTATAATGTTGTATTTTGCTGTATTGTATAGAAACATTAGAGCATAGCAGCATTAAAAATTTGCAATTAGTAAATAAACTAAATTATGGCTCAATAGAAAACCTTTGTTTAGAACTGATTACTTACATTCTCCAACCTCATAGAAATCAATTTAACATGTTTATTATTTCCCTTTCCATAAAGTTACAAACTTTGTTGTTGCAGTAATATCTATAACTGAGATGTTTCCATTCAGGCATCATATTGAAATATAATTAGTCTAATTATACTCAAACTATTGTCACTTTTGCTGTTTTGTAGTCCATTCCATTCTATTGATTCATTTAAAATGAACTATAGTTGAATTTCATTGCTTACTATCATGTCTGAATGAAACCTATCATTTCATAATTCAACAATCAGGTTTTTTAATGATTGGGCAAAGAAAAAAGCAAGCATCTTTTAAACTATTAAAAACCATAATATTTTTCCCAATGGACACTTACTATTAAAAAAATGGTATCAGCATGCTGAGGATGTAATGTTATTGGTCAATGGACAAGGCATCCATTGGAAGGAAAAGGGGCGTTGGTCTTACCTGAGACGCCCTTTCTCATGGATGTCGACGGGAGAATCCAGGATGGGTCACTCTAGTCTTGTAGCTCTATTGACTGAGTTGAAATTCTGAGGACGAAGGCTTTGGAATGACAAATAAAATTGAATAAAAGCCCTGCACCCACTGACTGTCAGGTACCGGCTGTATGGCATGAATGTCCAGTAAATGCTGGATCGCCGATGCCATGAGTTTCTGCCTTACCGGGTCCTTGGAAACAGGACAGTGCAGGAAATGGCTCGGAGGGGAAGAGAGGAATTCCAGGGAGAGTCCTGATCTTATCGTCTCCCTGACCAAGGCGTCCGTCGTGATCTCGTCCCAGCGATCTGCAAAAAGGCTGAGATGACCCCCTATGGGGGGTTGAGGCCCGACATCACTTAGGGCGTCTGAACCCCCTGTTGATGTTGCCCCGAAAGGGCCACCTGCCCTGCTGACGTCCTCTGCCACCAGAGCTCAAACTCTGGGACTGGTAGGTGGGTCTGGAGAAAAAGGGCCTCTGTTGACGGGGAAATTTTGCCCCAGCTTCCCCCTGCCGAAAGGAGGGCCGCCTGAAGTATGGTGAGGGGCGGAAATCCGACCACCTGCCCTGAGATGGAAGGATCTTCCTCTTGTCTCTGGTCTCCACTAAAAGTGGATCCAGAGCCTCTCCAAACAGCCTCTCCCCACCAAAGGGAGCGGCATTTGTTCTTTGAATCCATGTGCCAATGGCGCAGCCACAACTTACGACGGCCAGTCACCGACAAAGCCATAGCTCTGGCCGAAAACTTGGCTGCATTCAGGGAAGCATCTGTTGTATATTCCGCTGCCGCAAGAATTTTGCAAATGTCCTGGTGTGCGCGTACATCTTCTGGTAGGATCTGCGCCTGCAGCTGCCTGAGCCAGCGCACTGATGTTCTGATGAAAAATGAAGCTGCCGTGGCAGCTCGAATTGCCCAAGAGTCTGCCTGATGGGCTCTACGAAGAGCCATCTCCTCTTTTCGCTCCTCCACTTTCAAAGCATCCTCGGCATCCGGTAGTAGGACTGAGGAAGATGTCAAGGCCGCCACTGGAGTATCGACCTTAGGAACCTGGACTAAGTCAAGGAGCTCCGAGTCTATACCATAAAGTGTGTGCTCTGACCCACTGGGCCGGGAATATACCCCTGGTGTGGCCCACTGTCTTTTTATCATATCTAGGAACATTCTGGGGACGGGAATAGCCTCCGTCTCAGCTGATTGTTCCGTAAAAAGGAAGTCCTCCTGCTCAGCCAATTCTCTACCAGGGTCCTGAACCACAGTTTCTTTCCCTAGGCGAGCCGTGCTACGCGCCTTGGAGAGCAGAGGCTTAAACAAGGCAGGATTGAACAACCCTCTAAAGGTAGGTAAAGTGGTGGGTTCTCCTTCATAATCTGAAAATTCCCCTTCTCCCTGAATCTCCCCTTCCGAAAGGGAAGACTGGCTACGGGCGGAAGGTTCTAGAGAATAAGGCCCTTGGTAGTCCTCAGCCTCCCTCTCTGGATGCCAAGGATCAGTGCAGACTTAAGCGATAGTGCTGCTGCCTCTGCTCCACGTGGTCAGGCCCCCATTGCCCCGTTCTGCATCCGCGGAAAGTCCAGGGTCAATCGCTGGCGGTATATGGCAATTTGTAGTGGTGCCGCCACACGACTGATAAAAAATGGCCGCCAAGTCTTTTTAGTGCTCCCAGCCCCGATCCGCCACCGCGGAGAGTCCAGGGGTTTTGCCGTTGGTACTATAGAGCACTCTGGGGCGAAGCACGAAAGCACTACTCCTGCAGCCCCTCGGAATGGGAGTGTGACTGCCAAAGCTGTCAGGGACTCTCTGCCCCTGTCCGCCACCACGGAATAGCCAGGGGCGATGCCGTTGGTGGGATAGGGCAATCAAGATGGTGGAGCGCCAGCACGCGGCCCTTACCGATCCCTGTTAAGGGAGTCTGATGGCCGAAGCGGCCAGGGACTCCCTGCCTCTTACCGCAGCCGCAGAGAGAACAGCCTTGCTTTGAAGTCCTAGCTCAGAGAGAGTCGCACAAGAAATCCAGGGAAAAATCACACTAAGTTTAGCTCAAAAGCTCTCCGAGCTGAGAAAAACGTCTGGAAGAGCTGAGACTGAGTTGGAAACTGGGCAACGTCACCAGGGAGGCGTGTCCTCAGAATTTCAACTCAGTCAATAGAGCTACAAGACTAGAGTGACCCATCCTGGATTCTCCCGTCGACCCAATGGAGAAAGTCGAGATCAAAATCTTAAAAAGAAGCATGGATATCTATTTCTCTCCAAAACTTGTGCTCATAAACCGAAAGGACAAAATTTGTTCACCGGTCACAATTATTCTTCATTTTAGTATACCACTCTCTGTAAAAGCCTACTAAGGGTAGTAATATAACTGAGCCCTCACAGTTTCTGCTCAACAGTTATTTTGAATTTAGGTGGCTAAAATTATTCAAATCTAGTCAGTTATTTTTAAATAAAATGGTCAGCTTTATTACTATTTCACTGACTGACCAGTCTTGCAGAAATCCATTTTGTTTCATTTTTATTTATAATATAAATTAGTTTAAGATCACTTTTACTAAGGTACTTATATTTAATGTATAAATCAGACACTAGATCGATAGAAAGTAATGCAAAGGGAAAACACTACTGCCAGTGAAAGAGACAATTTGGAAAACAGTTTGCACATAAACCAAGATTTTGCTAAAGGCTTTGTCAAGCTAAAGGATTTGCTACAATGTTACTTTTTAATAACATTTTCTTTTTAATAATATTTTCTTCATATCATAATTCAATTCTCCTAATTACACCTTGCCACATAATAATTTTAAAAAACAAAGCCAATTGAAAGAAGGGGACAAAGAACAGGTTTACAAGAAAAAGCAACGTATTTATTTTAAAAACACAAGGAAAAGAAGTATTGGAAAAAATTTGTAGTCATTGCTGAAAAATACCTGAAAGAAGAGGAAAACTATCCCCACTGCAAATAAAATCCTGCAAATAATTTTCACCTTATTTACTCATTTATTTTGGATTAATATGAGGACTATGTAGAATCCTTGGGGGATTGCTTTCTCTCCAGCTATAAAAAGAACTCCCCAGAAATACTGCATTTAATACAGGTAAAGGTGCATAAGTTACTGTCATTACTCACTCAGTGGGTAAAGACTTTGAAAAGAATAGGGAAAATACACATTCAGCTATAAACCATGCATTAAAGATTCTATTAAGCATTATTGGAGTGTCCAAATTTATTTTCACAAAAATAACTATGTGCAATATATATTTAAAAGAAAAGTGAATACATTTAAATTTTCATCTAGTTATTTGTATTCATATTAAAGGAATATGAAAGGAAGTGATTTAACCTGATTAATTTAAACAGGCAAATTCATATTCCATGTTTTAAGCAATTTTTTCTGATCCTACACAAAAATAGTCTTGAAAAGAAATAAGATGACTAATTTATTACATGATTAACTCTTAGCTACTCTATCCTAGTTATAGAATAAAAACATATTGACTAATAAATTTGTTTCTTCTGTACTATAACATATAAGTATTAGAAGTTATTTAATGATTAGGTGCACTATGGCTCAGCAGGTGGCAGCACCTGGTTAAGAAAGTTAAACATGATCAAGCCTGGTTAATTCTTGACTAGGACTTAAGTTAGGGAACTCCAAGGCGTACTGTACGCTAGACTAGGATGCTGAGAAAATGTCCCAGAGAAATGTAGTGGTAAACTACTTCCTGTATTGTTACAAAGAAAATAGCAGGGACGCATGCATGTACTCATGAGGAAGTGAGCTCAATTTGAAGGTTTGTCTCTCTTTTAAGGTATATACTTCATTTAAATGTTATTACTACTAGGTTCTATTTCTGAAAGAGAGAACCTAATATTCCCTTGACAATTCTTCATAACATTCCATCAGATTTTACATATTCAATAACTGGATCTTCAGCCTACTCTCCTGATTCTAGAGCCACATATAAAAATATTAAAAAATCACTGAAATACTCAAAACTCTACCCTCTCTTTTAAAAGTTTATTTATTTTATATCCTCCTGCTTAATTTAATGGATTTTTCAAATCAGTTTGCTTTATCAGAACTCCAAAGAGACATTTATTCAGCACAATGTTCATTACTCTAACTACAAAAATAGTATGTAGTTTATCTTCATTGTTTTAGTTTCTCAATACCATGACATAATTCCTACTTTCAACAAAGGTGTAACTTTTCATCTCTACTGCATTTTCCCACAAAAATTACTATCGCAAGCATGCATGTGTCACACATGCAAAGTTTAAAACAGGATTCTTTGGGGAGAATTGTTATACTAGATTTGTTTTAAGATGCTGACAGCAATTGCCAGAGCCAGAGTGCCGAAACATCTAAAGCTTGGCCTTTAATAATCACCAAAGTAATATAGCACTAGACTACGTCTGAGCAGGGACTCCCAATAGTGTCAGATTGTGTCAAACTGCAGGATTGTTATGGGATATGAGTAAATGTCCACACTTGTTTTACCCAATCAAATCTGAATTAGGCTCTAGATGTAAGTCTCCTGTGTATTAACCCATTGCCCTCCCTGTTATTACCACCACTACAGATCTTCACACTTGAAGGTTAATTTTAATTCGGCAATTTAAGTTGTTGTTTCCCATCTTTCTAGGTATTGTTCCACTCTCCCTTCTGATGATCCTTGTTTGAACTTTTACTCATGAGAAGTGGAAATGTACACAGCATGCAGACACAAAATGCACATGAATACAGAAATGGCACTGGTATTTGATTACAGAATAAGAGTTGAATTCTGTATATACTTTACTAATGAAACAAGCACATGTTTCTGGTGCAAACTCTAACCATAAATAAGAAACAGTAATACAGTCCAACCTGCTTTAGCCATGCTTGGTATCCAGAAGATGTAAGTTGGAATCCATCTTTAGGCATGTGTATTCGTGGCTAGGAAAGAATAGACATAAGAGACCTCCTTTTATATTGGGACCTGGCTATCCTAACTTTTGTTCCAGGTGATAACAAACACCAAACATATATTCTGATATAATTTTCAAGTAAGGTATAAGTGCAAAATACTGTACAGTAATAGAACTATAATTACAAGGGAAAAAAACCCTTAACATTCTATAAAGGTTCCATCCCAACAGATTTATCAGTATAGTAGACTAAAATCTTTTAAAATACAGTAAGGGACATACGACCCTCACCTCAACATACTCTGCATCTAATTTATTTGGAGCGAACATTTTGATTCAGGTTATGTCCCCAATGAAACCACTTCATGCTTTTTGCAACCCTTTAAGTCATTTTCTGCAGAGTACAAATGTAACTTTTTTCCCAAGATGGCAACGCCTGATTGGCTGTGGCTGCATCGTACAGGTTATGAAAACTGGTGTTCACATTGCTCTAAAATATGAAAATATAGTACTTGCAAACTTCAACAATGCATTAGTGATGTTTGGATGTATGACATACGTGGTAATAGAATAAACGACAGCAATAGCACTTAGACTTAGTGCTTTAGACACAGTGCTTTATGTCAGCCTATTGCCCCCAACAATCTGGATCCTTATTTTACCAACCTCAGAAGGATGGAAGGCTGAGTCAACCTTGAGCCCTGTCAGGATCAAACTCCTGGCAGTGGGCAGAGTAAACCTGCAATATTGCATTCTAATCGCTGCACCACCACCACCAAGATAATAGAAGAATCGAATACACAGACATTTGGCATGGGGTGGATAGGGAGGAATTAAATGCATTGTGACCTAATGACTCAATGTCATCTATATTTGTATCTGATGAAAGGGTGGGCTGTGATAAATTGGGATACACATTTCATCCTTTTTTTTCTCATCACAATTATAACTGATGCTTGAATGAATCTGTAGTACATAACAGGAAAGTATACTTTGTAAAAAAAAAAGCCATAACCTTAATAAAATAACAATAAATTAATTGAAAAAGCCAACAATCTTCTGTATACTATTAGGAAAAGCCAAAAAACAAACAAACAAACCAATTCTTAAGGCAACCTTTCCCTATTCCATTTCTATTTTATCCTATCTTCTGGCAGGAACCATAGGTCTATTCTGAGTTTTCAAAAAGAGACTCATTCAGAGACTTCTTAACGGACTTTACACTGTCAGTACAGAATTACTGTATATTACATCCAACTATCCCAGTGCTTGTTGGGAAAGTCAAGTCTTTAGTGCTTTTCAGAAGGCTAGGAGGGTAGAGGTCTGCTAAAATTTAGGGAGAAGTATGTACCATGTGGCATGGGGTGCCATGAAAGAGAGGTGCTTCCTAGCTGCCTTAAGGTGGCAATGTTTTTAAGGTAGGGGACTAAGCGCATGGCTACCCTAACTAATCTGATAGGGTGGGTAGATGATCTTAGGGAAAGGTGGTCCTGCAGACAAGCTAGCTCTGCCCATATAGAATTTTCAAGGTAAAAACAAGCAGCTTGAACTGCATCCTGAAGGAAACTGGAAACTTATGCAGCTTATGCAGTAGGAGTATTACATGGGTAAACCTAGGGGCACCCATTACTGCGTTCACCACTGCATTCTGGACAAGTCGTAGCTTCTGGGTGGTCTTCAAGGGCAGCCCCATGTAGAGCACATTGATGTTGAACTGCCCTGGTATGTCAGTCAAAATCCATTTTGAATCACTCATTTGATTCAATCTGCGAGTTTGGATTTAAAAAGCTCATCAGATTCAGTACTGAGATCTGAACCAAATCAGGTTGATTCAATTCACATTTCGCAGATAATGTAGAAAAATTGCTTTTATACATGCACAGAAACTGTCTGAATATCATAAGTGTACCCACATATATCTGTACATATATCTGTGACTAAAATACTTAAACAACATAAATAGGACCATGTCAGGAGATATTGTAACATGATTCTACCCTTAAAGCAGCAGAAAATGGACCAATAGCATTAATTTCATTTTAAAAGGAGATGGCTGGACAAAGTTTTTTTTCCAATTGTCAAGATTGTAAAGTTTCTTGCCTATGTTAAGAACTCAACACTCCCATGTATTTATTGTAAAAGTAATACTGCTAACCGATGATGTTTTAAAATCCCAAGGTATCTTGACAACAATTCCTCAAAGTTTCTTAACCATGTCAACATAATTGTTTTGTGCAGAAATTGAAACAACCTTTCTACACACATTTTACAAGCATGATTCCATTTATCATCAACACAATTCAGTGCATTATCCAGCTAAACTACCTTCAGCATTTCACTTTAACACTAAAACTCAAATGTTGTTTTGAATATTTTACCTGACTTCTAAGGTTGCCTTCTCAATGTTCTCCCTCCCAGTGTTCTAAAGCCATTATCTCACTCTGATTTCATACCGGTCATCATTTTCCTGCAATCTTTAACGGATTTTTTGTTTTATTGCCTTCCTTTGCTCCTTCTTCCACAGTTAAGTTAATGGATCTGAGTAGTCTCTAGTGAGGTTTGAAAAGGCTGTTTTCTCAGAATGAGTCAATATTTTAAATTCTATGGAATGCATTTCTTTTTTCTCCTAAAAAATGCAGTTTTTAAAAGACAGACATTAAATTACAGGCCTCAGTTCCTATTTTCTAAGCCTAATACAACCCCTGAAGGCTTACAATATTTGAATCACAGCTGGAGCCATGGTTACCATACAGTTTAAATATCAGCTTCTTTACTGTGCAATTTGTTTTAAAAATCAGATCAGAGGTTGTGTCATAAACAAGTGCTAATTATGTAGCAAGAAAGAATAAGGCTTTTTGTGCAAGAAAGGTTCTTAAATATCTGCCTCTCCTCCATACATAAAAAGGAGAAATAAAGCAAGCTGAGAAAATTATGGGGCCAACTCTGGCATCACATATAGAGCAAAAAAAATGTGGCTGACATTAACCTTGCAGTGTTATTCCTTTGATATGAGAGTCAGGGGGCTACTGATTATGAAAAATTCCCTGCTTTAGGTGAACAATGTCAAATGAACACAGCAATATGATTTTGATCACATAGTTCTTTAAGGAAGCCATCCAGCAATCTTGCTTCAAGGCTCTCCATTTCAAAGCTACTGAATTCAGAATTGCAGCTTCCTTTTGGTACCATAGAACTACTGCTGGGATGGAAGAATATTTATTATTTTTATGTGGTCCTTTGCACAGACATATTTGTTAACAACAAGAGCACAGTAATTTATTATTATCCATTATTTGTTAAATTCATTTATGCTTAGCTAAATGCTTAGCTAAGAATAAATGAATTTTTAATACAGTTTTTACAAACACTTGTCACCGCTTCAGCATTGCCATTTAGTGAACAGGACTGATGTTTTTTCTCAGCAGGGGGTGATATTTTAATGATGCAATGCTGTACTTTCTAGAAGACAGACAAGCCTCATGAGGCAGATTATAGGACTAAAGAAACTCTAATTCCATTAAAAGCAGACAGCACCAGACCATTTTTAAAATTAATTTTGTTTAATGATAAAAAGTATTATAACAGGTGGGTAGCCAATTGTAAAATTAACCAAAACATAGTTAAAGGAACAGACAAACGCTAGGAAAGCAAGGGATGTTTTCATTATCAGTGTATTTAAGACTCGGTAGAAATCTAGACACTGTTCTTTGCCTCCTCTTTCCTATCTACAAAGCATCCATGTTCTTTTTTAAGCTGCCCAATAGCCAATTGATACTTGACGACATAGCTGAAAGTTTCAATTTAGAGGTTATCTTGCAGAGTGATTTGTTTAATTACTGATGTACTCCTATAAAATGTTTGAATATTTCCAAATGGAATGTAGTAATTATTTCTGGCATGAAAATAAGCAATAATATCTTCTATTAACTAACTAATGTGTTGCTTGTCCTACTTCTGTGGAGTGTGTAAAGGATTCTGCATGTTCCATCCCATTTTCCATTTGTTGGTGTCTTTAATTATATGGTTGTGACGGCCAATGATAAAAACTAGATCTGAGAAAAAGTGAGAATTGGGTGGTTTGTTGTTGTTAGTTGCGAAGTCGTGTCCGACCCATCACGACCACATGGACAACGTTCCTCCAGGCCTTCCTGCTCTCTACCATCCTCTGGAGTCCATTTAAGCTCACGCCGACTGCTTCAGTGACTCCATCCAGCCACCTCATTCTCTGTCGTCCCCTTCTTCTTTTGCCCTCAATCTTTCCCAGCATTAGGCTCTTCTCCAGTGAGTCCTTCCTTCTCATCATGGCTGCCTCAGGTTCCCCAAAACTATTTATTTAGTAATGTCTTATTCTTATTTGATAAATACGTGAAAAGCTATGGATCTTAACTACACCAGTCAGAAAGAATCATTTTAGGACAGGCTACATGGTCAAAAGGTAAAGATTAAGCTAAAAGGAATATTCTGTTCTGCAGCAGATACATTAGCATGTCCAATATCTGGAATGGTTAAGAAAATCTGTAAGAAAATCTCTGAAAGAATTATCTTTGACAAATGTCAAGTGCTTGATTCAATTCCCCACAAAGTGGACTTTACCAGTTATGAATGAAGGCAAATATACATGTCCAGGATAATGTTTCAGGATCCAATCTGAGTCAGTCTCTCACATTCCGGTGAGAGAAGTTCCCTGAAGATGGGCTCCAGCACGAGTCCGAAAGCTCAGAAGACTAAATCTCCAGTCCCAATGACTGCCCCAGATTGGCTTCTTTCCAGTTGTGCCTGGATTAGCTGTAGTTACAACAGCCTTTTAAAAAACGGTCCCGCCTAGAGAAAATATGTTTTGCAAAGTTATCTAGAGAATGATTGGTTGCCCAAGAAACAGAAGAACTTTTAATTAAGGTGGAAAACCTGCTGCATAAACAATACAACATTACAATGCTTGAAACAATATAGGAATGTTCACTCTGGTTCATTAAAACAAAAATAACGCAACTCCATAGTTGGGCAATACTTGCTTGCAAGTAACCAACATTCCACAATTTCTCTGAGTTCTCACTATTTTTCAGCAGGCTAAAGATTCAAAACCCAAGGAAGAAAAAGGTGTGTCACAACCATGAGGTTTGCTGTTTAGATTTATCTTGGAGAGGTGACATGTTATACAATGATTAGGAAACACTATTTTAGTGCCTAAGATTGAGGGAGAGGAAGAGAGAAAAGGAGAGAAAATTGATTTTATACCTCAGTATCTGTTTCAAATTACACAGCATTTACCAGCAAAATAGCAAGCATAATCCCCTCCCTTCCCATTTCTGAAAACTGAACAGTTCACTATAATTCAGATTTGTTTCTTACCTTATGTGATGTATAGAGATTTCTGACTAGGATCAGACCTTTATTTTTCTTCTCCCAACCCTTTCTTTTTGTATCAGCTAGCCTGATGAAGAATTACAAAGTCAAAAGTTTGAACACTCTTATTCGCATTTTGCTTACCTCTAATAAAAGTATAAAATCCACCTCTTTTATAATTCTAATGCAAATTAACTTTGCAGTAACCTGTAACAAAAACCCTCCCTCCATCTATCTATCCATCCATCCATCCATCCATCCTCCCTCTATCCCTCCATCCATCCCTCCAGGGATGGGTTTCACTTACCTTCCCTACCGGTTCTGATCGCTACGGAAGTGCGCAAAAGACCCGGAAATGACCCTCTGCGCATGCGCTCTCTCACAGATTCAGTCATAAAAAGACACAGGTAATCTTCCATCATTTGCAAATAAAACAAAACATAAACAATTACTCTGGGATCACTGATCACTTTCCCATCCCACACAACAATGAACATAAAGACGGCCCAAAGCACCTATGTGCTGATTTTCAAGAAGTCCACACTTCTTCATTCACACACAAAGAAAACTCTACAGATAGTCCTCGACTTACAACCACAATTGACCTCTAAATTTATGTTATTAAGCAAGAGAGTTCTTAAGTGAGTTTTACTCCATCTTACCTTTTTGCCATACTTAAGCAAATCACTGAAGTTGTTAAGTGAATCATGCAGTTAATTAAGCAAATCTGACTTTCCCCATTGACTTTGCTTGTTAGAAGCTGGCTGTGAAGGTTACAAACGGTGATCACATGACTTCAGGATAGTGCAACTGTCATAAATACATGCTAATTGTCAAGCGCCCAAATTTTGAACACGTGACCGTGGGGATGCTGCAACAGTCATGAAAACAGTGTGAAAACCAATCCTAAGTCACTTTTTCAGTGCCCTTGTAAGTCCGAATGATCACCAAATAAATGGTTGTAAATCAAAGACTACCTGTATTACCTTCACTTTCCCTCAGTCTAATCTTGTGCTCTCTCTCTATTGCCTCTGCCTTCCCATCACTCCTACCTAGTCAAAAGGTTAGCATCCAGTATTGTTTTGATTTGCTCCTTAACAAGAACTATAATTTAGCACTAACTACTCATGAGAAATTATAGTGCTGCTGGCTGGTGAATAATTTGCCAAGGAAGACCCGCTTAGCCATATAAAATAAATATCCACCTGCATATACTAGCACTAATCAGGGCGTGAAATTAAGCTTTTCATTCAGTACAAACTAAATGCTGCAAGGCGGCGATTTAGTGGAAACAAATATTAAGGTCAACCTATTCTTCCTATTGCCTATAGTATAGATGCTAAGAGAGGGCATGGAGCACTAATTCCACTTTTCTCAATCCAAGAAGCTAAATACTTCAATGATGTGTTAGCAAATTCACCATTTGCTTTTTACTAATTGCATATAGTTAATGAAGCGAATGAAACAAAAGCCTCCAAAACATTGTTAACTTGATCCCTACATTTCCTTTGTACTGCAGCTCAAATAGAAGAATAAAAATCCATTTGAAAACCTTAGAATGAAGATACAAAACATTTATTATTTAAATTTTATATAAATTCTGAAAGAATGAGGAACCGATTTGTACGGTAGAACTTCAATGCACTGGAAAACATCCTTTCAGTTATGATGAAAGGAGCCAATTCTTGTACACAGCTGAAAAAGTTCCCTCCAAAACAGAGTTCCCCAAATGTGCAAGAGAACAATGTATCTACCTGGACATAAACAAACATGGATCTGTTTACACTGAGTTTCCAGCAAGTGTTCCTAGAAATAACCAAGTAATATATGACTTTCTGAAAGCACTGTGATATCCTAATGTTTGCTTTAGCACTACTGTCAGCATATATATTTACAACCTACTCTTTCCTAAAGTTTGCAGGAATAACCAAGTAGAGAACAAGAATGGTACTCCCATTAGAACTACAACTGTGGCATTTTACTATTTTTACTTGTAATCTGAATAAAATATTTCAAAATATTTTTAATCAGGTGAACAAATGTTAATAGAACATACAGACATATGTATATGGACTATTAAGACAACTCTGATCATTAATCAAAGCATGTTATAGTTATCTACTTGATCAAATTAGGATTGTCATGCACTTAAACCAATCTGGCACTTTAGCACTCACCTCAGGGGTGAAATCCTCCCGGTTCGGACCGGTTCGAGAGGACCGGTAGCAGACATGTGGCCTGGTTCACCGAACCGCCAGCGACAGCTGGCTGGCCACGCCCCCAAACTGGTCCCCCGGTCGCCTCTTGCTCGCCCTGCCCTGCCCCGCCAAGTCTCTGCTCTGCAGCTTGCCTGCCTGAAGCCTGCACCCTGATCTGCCTGCCAGGTAAGCCTGCGAAGTTGCGGCCTATCTAGCTGCCCATGCCCCCCCATCCCACCCTGCCTTCCCTACTCCATTCCCCCCCCCCTGCCTGCCTGCCTTCCACGCGCCCTTCCCGGTGTCTCCGTGGCCAGCTTGCAAAGGCTGCTTCAGGCAGGCAAGTTGCAGAGCAGAGACAGGGCGGGGCGGGGCGAGCGGTGACCGGGGGACCGCCTGCCCTGCCTCACTGTGGCTGCAAGCCTTCCCTTCACGAGTGGTGGAAGTCCGGTACTCTGGTGCACCCATCTGTTTCCCTCTATGACTGGCCTTGGAAAAGCCTGCCCTCAAAATCACCTGCCTGCAGTCAGAGTTTGGAGCTTGTTAAGAAGGAACGCTCCTCCACCCCAGCAGCGTTTTTCAGTCCGGGCTGCTTGGAGTGAAAAACATGCAATATGCTGCTTGGGATCCTTCCTCTTCAA
>QLTV01001469.1:2286964-2313695 GCA_003457575.1 Thermophis baileyi
TGGTTGGTGTGTGTGCCGGTTGTGTTGTTGGGTGTGTGTGTGTAAAGTGTAAAAGGTTTTTTTTTCCAGCTCTTTGTGATGTCGACTTGGCCATGCCCATCTGGTCACCTGACCACCAAGTCATGCCCATCCGGTCACATGAACACCAAGCACACCCATCCGGCCACATGACCACCAAGCCACACCCACCGGAAGCCACACCCACCAGACCTCAAGCCACACCCACAAAATAAGCCACGCCCACAGAACCGGTAGGGAAAATTTTCACATTTCACCCCTGACTCACCTGGTCTATAGACTGCCAGAAATGAAGTCAACAATATCATTCATTCCTTTTCTCCAAAGCCCAGTGCAACTTTTTATTCTGGTCATGGAAAAGAAGAAATTCCACTCATATCCACCACACAAAACAAATAGAAAGGCTAGGTGCAACCATTCTATTTTCTCAGTTTTTTATGAGTAAAAAACTAGAGAGCATTTATAAAAACAGTGGTATTTAACAATTGTAGACTTATCTATAGATAGCATAGCATTAGCATTTAGACTTATATACCACTTTACAGTGCTTTACAGCCCTCTCTAAGCGGTTTACAGAGTCAGCATATTGCCCCCAACAATGTGGGTCCTCATTTTGCTGACCTCGGAAGGATGGAAGGCTGAATCAACCTTGAGCCTGGTGAGATTCGAACTGCCAAATTGCAGTCAGCCAGCAATCAGCAGAAGTAGCTTGCAGTACTGCACTGTAACCACTGCACCACTGTGCAGTGTAGTCTCTGTGATGTAGTCTCAATGTACACTGTGATGTAAACTCAATGGGTCCAGATTAACTCAAGATGTCAACTTATCAACCTAGTATAGATACACAAACACTACTATCAGATGTGGTTTAATAACAGAGCACTAAACCTGCACTAATGACAGAAATGGGTTAACTGCAACCTGCTTTGACCAGAATGCCATCCTAAAATAAGGACCATAGTACAGTACTCTCAAGACTGACTATTCTCCATGGAGGGTGGAGCTAGCATTCAGAATGGGTTGTCCTCGTCCAATCAGAGTGTGGACTGAGTCTGTCAATCATCTTTTGTGAAGCTCCGTCCGCCATCTTGCCCAGCTTCGACTCAGTCCTCAGAGAGGACAGACATGGCAAATTTTTTTCTCCCATTCTGAATAGCTAGTTCTTCAAACTACACGAATAACTGCTCGACTGGGATTTCAGATTTCAATTCCGTGAGTCCGCCTCCTCTGTTTTAACAACATCAGAGTCGGGGGAGTGTGTCGGCAGTGAGCTTCGGCTCAAGCCGGGGCAGCGGCTGCCCCTGCCTTACGTGGCATCGGATCGCTGAGGCGTTGGTCGCCTGATCTGCCACGGGAACCTAGGGCTCCGTCTCCCTTTAGAGCAGCGGTTCTCAACCTGTGGGTCGTGACCACTTTGGGGGTTGAACGACCCTTTCACAGAGTTTGCCTAAGCACGCACTAGCCTGCCATCTTGTTGCCACGCCCCCTTTGTCAATTCATCGTGCGTGGGGAGGGGGCGGGGAGGGGGTCGCGGCGGCGGGGAGGGCATTAGGAAGGTTGAGAACCACTGCTTTAGAGGACAGTGGCTGGGGCAGCAGCCCTTTCTACAGGGCTAGTGGCGGTGACCTTCGGAGCGTTCCCCTTCACCACTTAACACCAGCCAGCTGACAGAGGTGTGAAGGAGAACTGTTATGGACTCATTAGCCAGTCGTAAATGCCTCGCGCTCGCGCGAGACGGCCTCAACGGCTCCAGCTACTTAATTTGGCACCACATCGCTGTGGGGTGGGAAGCCCCACCCCACAGTTCTCCGGCTGCTGGGGGGCCTCAATTGCATCGAGCTTGCTCTAATCGGCCCACCCTTGTCTCAGCGACCTTCGCTTGCAGCCAGAGACAAACGAGGTTCGGCGAGGGAGGGATTTGTTTCCCGTTATTCGCCAACCTGTGCCTGGACCGCCAAAGGGCTTGCCCTAGGTCAGCACCTTCGATTGATTCCCGCCAGCCTGCCAAAGGCCCGTGGTGGCCATTTTAGTTCATTGGCTTAAAGGCGAGGTTATTCAAAATGGCGGACGCACTGGCTTCCACCTCAGGCCATAAGCCCCCAGGCAAGAGACAGAAGAAATCTGCCCGTTCCGATCCCAGGGAGGACCAGAAGCATTACCCCCCACTCTCCAGGGGGTCTCATGAGCAGTCTAAATGGTCCAAGATGGCGGAGAGTGACGAACTGCAGAGGACCGCGTGCTACAAAAACTGTGTACAGGTGGACCAGCAGGCCTCCGTCCATAGGGCACCAGGGAGCACAGCCCATCCCTCTGGACTTCTGGGGGACCAGTTGGCCCTCGATAATCCAGGTCTGGCGGTCATTAACCCAGACATCTGGGAATCGGCTGGGTTTGCCAACCCTGTTCCCTCAGCGGTCAGTGCGGTCCCCTTATCATCTGAAGCCTCCACCAGTGGTCAGCCTTCCGGTGTTTCCATGGGGCCCGTTTCCGGTGCTCTTGACCTGGCCAATCTGCAGTTGATCATCATGGCTGCGGTGCAACAGGGGCTGGCAGGCTTCCAAAATATGGGCAGACAACCGCCTTTCTACTCCGAGCGCTCTTTTTGTGGCTTGGCGCAAGGGGACCTGGCAGTTTCCTACCACGGACAAAGTCCGGACCGTTATTCAGAGGGTTCAGCCGACGACAGCCGGCCTCTCCTTCAGGAGGAGGATGAGCAGGCAGACCTTGAACTGTTGGAGGACGAGGGCTTAGCTCCAGAGAAGCCAGCTTCATCTGGGCTTTTCCCTCCAGCCCTCATCTCTACTCTTCAAGGCTCGCAATGCCGCTGGACTTGCAAGTCCTTCCTCCGCCTTGGAGGGGCCTCTTCCGGGTTTCAGGATCCGTTATTTGAGGAATTCACTCCTGAGATGGATATCATTCCAGCTCCTCAGTTGTTTTGGGACACTGTGCAGCGCCAATGGTCCGCTCCGGCATCTGGACCCATGCCTTCTCCCATGGATCGAAAATACTTTAATGTAGCTCCTGAATTATCAGCTCTTCTGAATGTTCCATCCATGGATGGCCCAGTGGCTGCGCTATACTCTCCTAACACGATGCAGGGGAGTTGGAAGAGCTGTTGAAGCCAGAGGAGCGTCGAACAGAACAAGCCCTCCTAAAGGCTCATCAGGCGGCGGCCTGGGCCGTTAGGGCCTCTTCCTCAGCATCGTTCTTTGCCCGCACGTCCCTTATTTGGCTGCGGCAAATTCAAAACTTATTCCGAGTTCTGACTTACGCACGCAGCAAGACCTCAACAAAGTCATAGCGACTACCCAATTTTCGGCGGACGCCACTCTGCGCGCCTCAAAGGCCATTGCCGCTTCCGTTGTCGCCAGGCACATGCATTGGTTACGCCAATGGCCAGCGGACTCCCACCACAAGTGGTGTCTGGCGTCTGCACCTCTCCGGGGCCAGCAGCTATTTGGGGAGGCCCTGAACCCTATCCTGGTCGAATCCCGAGACAGGAGAAAGGTCCTTCCCTCTTTCTCGAGAAAGGGTAACTTCCGCCCATTTCCCTATGCCTGGCGGTCCTTTCAGGCTCCTGACCAGGGTTCCAGCTTCTCCCGGCCCCAAGGTCAGTACGGATTTAGACCACAGTCACAGGATAGATCCGGCAGGGGGAGGCAATTTAAATGTCCCTTCCGGGGAGGGGGATCTCAGCCCTTCCGTTGTTCCAGATAATCCTTTTTTTGATCTGCCCATCGGGGGTCGTCTGGCCCTTTATGCCAACATGTGGGACCAGACCACCCAGGATAGATGGGTTCGGGAGACCGTTCATTTTGGTCTCTCCTTGGAGTTCACCTCCCTCCCCCCGAGGTCTTTTATTAAATGTCCGATTTCCAGGGTGCCCTTCAAGAAAGCACTTATGGATGCGGCGGTCCAACACCTGCTGGATATCAGAGCCATTCAGCAGGTGCCTCTGGACCAACGATGGAAAGGTTTTTATTCCATCTTGTTTCTGGTGCCCAAATCCTCGGGGGGATGGAGGGCGATCTTGGATCTGAAGCGTCTGAACCTTTATATAAAATACCACAGGTTCAAGATGCATTCCCTCAGGTCTATCCTGGGGTGTGCACGACGGGGCGATTTCCTGGCATCCCTGGACTTAACTGAGGCCTACCTGCAGATTCCGATTAACCGTCACCATAGGCAGTACCTTAGGTTCTGTTACACAGGTAGGCACTTGCAATAAAGGGCCCTCCCTTTTGGCCTGTCCTCAGCACCTAGGGTATTCACCAAGGTGCTGGCAGCTATAGAGGCCCAGGCCCGTGCGTGTCCAATGTTACCTGGATGATATTTTAGTGCAGGCAACATCTAGGCACCTTGCGGTGCACCATCTCCAGGTAACGATTTTAACTTTACGACAGCACGGGTTCTCTGTTAATTTGGACAAGAGCCATCTTTCGCCCTCCACTTCTCTGCTCCATTTAGGTGCCATTATTGACTCCCTAGAGTGTAGGATCTACCTTTCTCAGGAGAGACAGGACAGTATTAAAGAGATAGTGACTCAAGTCCAACGTGAGTCGAGGGTCTCTTTGGCCCTCTTGTCCACTCTCCTGGGGAAAATGATTTCTTGTATTGACATAACTCCTTGGGCACGCCTACACTCTAGGGAGCTTCAATGGTTCCTTTTGCCCTTTCAGAGAGCCGGCAGAGGGTCGTCAACTTCCAAGGTGAGGGTCCCTCTGAGGGTCCTGCGCTCCCTTGTCTGGTGGCAGTCCCCGGCGATTTCCCGGGGGTGTTTTTTCCGAGAGCCAACCAGGACGGTGATAACAACGGACACCAGCCTGTCCGGTTAGGGAGCCTATGCAGAGGGGCTTATAGCCCAGGGTCGATGGTCGCCAGCGGAGGCCAAATGTTCCATCAACTGGCTAGAACTCCAGGCAGTGTTTCTTGCTCTCAGGCATTTCCAGCGCCTGGCCTCCGGAAAACACGTACTTGTTCTTATGGACAACGTGGCGGCCAAGGCCCATGTGAATCACCAGGGGGGGACTTGGTCGCAGACCTTGATGAGAGAGCCGATGAAACTGGGGCTTTGGGCGGAGTGACATCTTCTGTCACTCACGGCGGAACATATCTCCAGGGTCTCCAACACCCAAGCAGACTGGCTCAGCCACACAGCAGTGAATCATGCAGAGTGGCGTCTACATCCTGCCATCTTTCAAGATCTGATGAGCCATTTCGGGCGTCCGCTTCTCGACCTATTCACTACCCCAGAGAATGCCCAGCTCCCGAGATTTTATTCTCATTTTCTGTCCCAAGGGGCAGAGAGGGTCAATGCCCTTCGCGGGCCCTGGCCGCACGGCCTCTTGTATGCCTTCCCCCCCCCGTCCATCCTGCCCAAGGTCATCCAGAAGGCGTTGGAAGAACGTGCAGAGTTGATTCTCTTGGCTCCGCACTGACCTCAGCGGGCCTGGTTCGCAGACCTGAAGGCCCTATCGATAGCTCCGCCGTGGAGAATTCCACAGACGCAGGACTCTCTCAGCCAAGGGGCGCTGGTGCATCCAGATCCCCGGTGGTACCAGTTGACCGCCTGGTGGTTGAGCGGGGCTCTCTCAAGTGACTAAATTATGATGCCAACGTCGCCACCATCCAGGCTTCCAGGAGGCCTTCCACTGATTGCATCTACTCCGCGACGTGGAAATCGCTCTGCGACTGGTGTGCCTCTGAGGGCTGTTCGCCCCTACAGGTACCGATCCCGATGATCCTAAGGTTCCTCCAGCGGGGTCTGGACATGGATCTTTCCCCCAACACCCTGCAGCGACAGGTGGCGGCATTGTTGTTGGTCCTTTCCTGTGGCAGCTTCAACTCCTTGGCCCACTTTCCTACCATATGGCGGTTTCTGAAAGGGGCGACCAACCTGCGCCCTCCGGCAGTCCATCGTTATCCGACCTGGGACCTTCCCTAAACGGGGCCGCCTTATGAAACTCTGAGGTCCGCCGGACTCAGGTTGTTGTCCTACAATGTAGCCTTCTTACTGGCGATTACGTCGGCCTGGCAGATATCCGAGCTTTCGGCTCTTTCAATACGCAAGGATTTGTGTGTGTTTCATTCTATAGCACTTAGACTTATATACCGCTTCATAGTGCTTTACAGCCCTCTCTAAGCGGTTTACAGAGTTAGCATATTGCCCCCAACAATCTGGGTCCTCATTTTACCCACCTCAGAAGGATGGAAGGCTGAGTCAACCTTGAGCCGGTGAGATTTGAACCGCCGAACTGCAGCTAGCAGTCAGCTGAAGTAGCCTGCAGTGCTGCACTCTAACCACTGCGCCACCTCGGCTCTTGAAGGGTCATGCTTAGATTAGACTCATCATTCATACCAAAGATCAATTCGTGGTTCCACAGGGCGCAGGAGCTGGTTCTCCCTAATTTCTGCCCATATCCGCATCACCCGCGGGAGCGCCAATGGCACATACTGGACGTTCGCAGGGCTATCCAGATTTATATCAACCGGACATCTACGATCCGCAAATCGGAGGCTCTCCTGGTGGGGTTTTTACCTCGTTCAAAGTTTCGCCTTCGACTGTCGGCAGATGGATAAGGGCCACGATTGCGAAGGCATATGATCTTGCTGATCAGCAATGCCCGGATCACATCACAGCGCATTCCACGCGCAGCGCAGCGGCATCGGTGGCCTGGGCTACCCAGGCGTCTCTGGAGGAGGTGTGTCGGGCGGCTACCTGGGTGTCGCCAACGCAATTTATTCAACACTACAAAATTGATTCCTTCGTGTCAGCGGAGGTGGCCTTTGGACGCAGAGTTTTGCAGTGGGTTCATGAAGAGCCTAGATAGGAGGGACCAGGTGTATTCCCGCCCATGGGACGTTTTTGCTTCTGAATGCTAGCTCCACCCTCCATGGAGAAGGGGCGTTGGTCTTACCTGATACGCCTCTTCTCATGGGGTGGAGCTAGCATTCAGCCCCTCCCAGTTTTTTCCAGTCTAGCTGCAATGGGGAGAGCCACATTAGAGACAGTTGTCAGATGGACTTCGGGACTGTTCCTGAGGATTGACGGTGTTATGTGTCTAACCACGTCGGGTCTGTTTCTTCGGCTTCGTCAAAGCTGGGCAAGATGGCGGCTGGAGCTTCACAAAAGATGATTGACAGACTCAGTCCTCACTCTGATTGGATGAGGACAACCCATTCTGAATGCTAGCTCCACCCCATGAGAAGAGGCATATCAGGTAAAACCAACGCCCCATCTGATGTCAGTAACTGACAACACAAGAAAGTCTTGACTTACCAGCATGACAAACGTCTAAATTTACCCTCTTCCAAAACTCAGAACTCAAAACTCTTCCAAAACCACATCTAAATTCTCATTGGGATGAGAACTCTTCCAAAACCACATCTAAATTCTCATTGTGATATCTAATTTACAAATTAAAATCATATTAGACTGCTAGATTCTTCAAGAAATATTTTCCACTTTTTGAAGAAAGTGAGAAAAAAGAATCTAAGGATGCTCTGTAAGTTCATGAATGTAAAGTCTGTGAAATGGTAAAGGAGATAATAATTTCAAGAAAGATGCTATTGGGAGTTTTAATAGAAATTCAAGAATTTTTGTTGTTAACTTGGTTACTTACAAACCTTCAATTCAAAATAGAAAATGTGAAACCAAGAAGTATAATTCATGTCTTCCAATTAAATTATCCACAACTGTCTTTTTTAAAAAGGCATTCAAAATATGACAAAACTAAGACAAAAGAAACCTAATAATGAATTGCAAAGGTATTTTTAATTAGACATCTAAACAAATGTAGTTTAGCTGTGTGCACTGCTAATTATGTGAAACCTGAAGTAGCTACTGGCCCATTCAAGAAAACAGATGTTGAATCACAGAACTTTGATATCATTCTTAAATACCTTTGAAAACAAGGATCAGAAAATATGAACTCTTATAAAAAAAGTCTTTATTGTATTTTTATAGCATATTACATACCTTGTAAGAATCAGTTTGTTTGCATGAATGTCAGTTTTATTTTCTGTCCTTCCCTTTTTCCTGGCTATTTACAAGCTTTGTAAGAAATTGTTCTTTAATTAAGTCTAAGCATAGTTTTATATAAATGGATTCCTGGAATTAAAAACATTCAGACTTAAGAAATGATTGTTATAGAGACTGTAAGAGGCCGTAAAAAAAAAGAATGCCACTTTAAACAAAGATTTCTCATTTTAATTAAAAAGATAATCATCACAACATTCCTACATTTAGCAAAACCATTTGAAGCTACTTCGGAAGAAAAAGAAATTCATGTTTGATGCAGTCACACATAGAGGACTTTAGGACTTTATTTAGTCAAAATTCTGGCTATTCCACTGTGCTTTTAAGAATCATGCATGCAATTTGAAAAAAATTTCGAATATACACATTGCACATTAATCTCATCCATACCATCCTTGCAAATTATGGGTGCAACTTATGTCAAAACAAGTTTAAGGATTTGTTCTAAGTTTTATGGATTTCTTAAATTAAATACTTCAACATAAGATATTTCGGATTAACTATGAAATGTTGATTGGATTTACAGTGTACATACTGAGCACAGCTGTTCTAAAATGTTAAGCATCCATCTTTAAAAAATACATTTAAGAAACCAATATGCATACTGAAAGATGCATCCACTATAATTATTACACCTGTATAATCCTTTAAAAATGTGCTCAAAGATGTTCAGGAACACATAAGAAGCATTTCTATTTGAATAATGAAAAATAATGGGAACTTTTTTCCATGTTTGCACAACTCTTTTGGAAGATGTTCCTGGCTTTCTTTGTATGCATGTATATGAAAAATGCAAGCTAAAGGAAATATAAAATGAATGTTTGGATTGATAAGATTTGAGCAGAGATATAAAAACCCCATTCCTATCACTTTTTCAACATTGTTAAAAAGAGGAATTTGAATAAAGACCAAATGTGTAGGGAGGATTATATATATATATAATAATAGAACCTAACTTTACATTCCTAACAATAAATAGACACCTGCCAAATAAAAACTATGCATAATGATCAAACAACTACAAAATACATTAATGGTTATCAGGTATTTTTCATATATCCATCCATCTAGTTGGTAGGCAGATCTGAGAACGTATTTTGGCTACACATACAGAATCGTTGCCATAGTGGGCATGGCAATCATAAAACATCAATTTGCCAAAAAGCAATCTGATGGCCGAGGTTGCTCCTTATCATTCCATTTAGTTCTTCAGGATAATATCTACCATCTTAACTTCTTTGAAGTTTTCAGTAAAAAAAAAAAAGTGGGCACAATTTCATATAGAATATTGAGCAACACTTATCCCTTTTATTTTATGAGATTGCCTCTATAAAATGTGAAGCTCCATATTAACTTTCTGTGATTGGTAAAAATGATGGAACTTGATGAGATGATTCAACTTCTTTGAAAAGAGAAAAGATTATATAGTACATTTAGTGCTGACTAGAAGCCCCTTCTAGACTTTTTGCATGAAACAGAAAAAATGATTTACAATTTATGTTTTTGATAATTAGACAGAATTATAGAAAACCAAAAATTATGTTGTAATCAGAGTAAAAAGTAAATTTATAATTTGAATTTATAACTGCTATAAAGATGGAAACTTCTTTTATCTTTTTTCACTTGTTTATATTTTCTTCTACTTTCTTCTTGTACTTTTAGCTTTCTGTTTCATTTTTTTCTTACCGGTACTTTATATCAGTTTGTGTTTAATTTTATTTTCCTCTAAAAAAACTTGTATACCTCCCCCCACACACTGTATTTTAGCTTCCAATTGTTTAATTAAACCATTCTGGGTGTACCAATTCACTAAATATACCTCCATACCAATTGGTGATATGCAGATATACAGGTAGTCCTCAACTTATAATCACAATTGAGCCCAAAATTTCTGTTGCTAAGTGAAACATTTGTTAAATGAGTTTTGCCCCATTTTACAACCTTTCTTGCTATAGTTGTTATGTGAATCACTGCAGTTGTTAAGTTAATAACACAAGTTGCTAAGTGAATCTGGCTGCCTCATTGACTTTGCTTGTCAGAAGGTTGCAACAGTTGATCACATGATCCCACAACACTGCAATGGTCATAAATATGAGTCAGTTGCCAAGCATCTGAATTTTGATCACAAGACCACAGGACACTACGATGGTCATAAATGTGAAAAACGGTCATAAGTCACTTTTTTCAATGCTGTTGTAACTTCAGTCACTAAATGAACTGTTGTAAATTGAGGACTACCTGTACTGCCTTGGAAGGGCTAATCTAAAGAAATGCTATTGTACAGATTACCACAAGCATGCTTGAGGTAACACTGGACTTTGATTACATTTAGGGCATACTGACCAAAATGTGCCAGAAATAAAAGGTATAATCTTATGGTCAGTAGAAATGCCGCCTGCATCATAGATACAAGTAACCATGTTCACACTTTATTTTTTAACTCCTTTTCAATACACAGTATTGTTGCTTATCATGAAAGGGAACAATGTGATCAGTATATATTAAACAGCATGTATCTCTGTGTGTATAGGTTTCATATTCAGGAATCTTCAAAATAGGGGATAAGATTAGGTGGGGCATGGAGTCTGACAGAAATTAAATAATTTGTCTGTGGGGATCCTGGGCATGACAAAGCAGATCTGAATGCAGCCTTACATATATAGGCCAGCCCAAATGAAGGAAACCTACTTTCATAGATTTGGACTACAACGCTCACATTCCTTAGAACTGCTGGCTGAGGACTTCATTATGTAAAACCTCTGAAGGGTACTAACTTTGCTGCTCTTGATATACAAAGATAGTCGCTTACATTTTTATTACTGTAAGAATTACTGGCAACACTTAAAATGTCTAAAAACATTTCTATTTTTCCTAACCAAATATAATGTATGAAATGAAAGAAATCATGTAAAAGAGCTCAGGACTCCATCAGCAGGACAATTCTCCAAAAACTAAACTGAGCAGGAACAAATCTGGTATGGTAAGAATGCAAAAGAAAGTCAGAGTTTAAAAATGGACTGAATTAGCTAGGAGCGGAAAAGAAAAATATTTCATTAAAAAATCCCCCCCCCCCAAAAAAATCCCTGAGGAAAAGGAAGGTAGGAGGAATAGGAAGTTAGGAAGCATCTCAGAACATTGTCAATTGCTCCATTCTAAGTCCATCTCTATCCTGGCCATATGACCCAGGACAGAGCATATGCAGTGCATGTACTGAAACAAACAACCTGAAGGGGAAGCAGAAACACGCGAACTATATAATGACACCACATATTATTTCATTGCATACAGACAAAGTTTATGGCCACAACTAGTAAATGAATTGGTAAGAATTAAAAAAGTTATGTTCTGCATGCTTTGTTTTGTTCTTGAGATAACAAAAAAAAAGTGCAAATTTTTTTTTGACAAGAGTTAGATTTACTATGAGCCTTGCCCCCGTTTCTTAATCAGGCAGAAAAATAAGTAGCAAAAAAGTCAGTGAAAAGCAACTTTAATAAATTTTAACCTCAATTCAGAAGAGGACCCTCTGAATTTCTAACCGTGGTCTGCAATATAAGTTTGCTATGGATATACAAACATATTTTTTAAAGTTCTATGGTAAAGAAAGAGAAATTTGAACTAGAAATGATAGGGAAAAATGGAGAAATATCTATGTAATTGATATTCAAGGTTATTTCTGAAGCCAATTGCATGTAATAAGCTGAGTGCTTATTCTCTTGCTTGTTGAACAGTTTATCCACCAAGAATGGGCATGAAAGATTCATAAACCAATTCCTGTCCATGGAAAGATAAAAACTCCGCTGGAGAAGCTCCTAACCTATCATCAGCATTAAAGACATTTGTGAGACAAGCCATATACTATATAATTGTAACTGTCTAAAACTCTAACAAATAATATATAACTTACAGCATACAGCAATATGGATGAAATACAAGTTTTCAACAGTGATGTCCTTGAGGGTATTAGTATTCAAGGCAATAACATGATAAACTAATCCATGAAGGTCACCTAAAATATTTGTTTCCAAATAAGCTGTATAACTGGGAAGGTCCTCAAAAATATTTGAAGGGCAATAATAGTGATCACTATTAATGCTAAGGATTGGTGCCAAACAACTAATCAGAGTGAGAAGTTAATAAAGAGATTCCTTGAAAATGATTCAATATGAAGGAGATGGGATAGGGACTTTGTCCAGGGAAACATCTCTTCTCAAAGGTTACCAAAAGATCCAAGACCCAATTCAGGTTAAATTACAGAAAATACAAACCATCTACGATATTTTCCTTACATTTGCATAAGCTCTGAAAATCTTTTCAAGTCATTTTATAGTTTTTATTCCCATATGCTAAATAAGTAATATAGATTTTATCGTAGAAAAGCTGGAACTGCCCAGCCTACATCCTCAGAATACCCTTTACTTACAATATGATATTTTTCAGTATTTTATGTTTAATTATACCCTGATTAAAACTGGTACCGGTATATATAGAATATGTATACTCAATAGTAACTAGTCAAGAAACTATCTGCTTAAAAATAGCCCAACCTGAAAGGATTTAATAGTGTATTATTGTTAATGCAGTATTTTTATTATTGCTTGTGGCACTCATATATTACATACAATCTGCAAGATCAAGAAACCAGAAAGCACAGAGTAGCTCTCTTGACCATCCCTATGCTTACACAACATACCTGGAATCAAAAGAAAAGTACTTAATTTGGCATTGCATTGTAATAGGAATTATCTACTAAAAAACATTTAGATGCAACTCAAATCAATCCGCAATACAAACACCTGGAAAAATACCACAAAAAAGCCAGCAGTTAGGTTTCTTTTGAAGACATAACAGCAAGGATAGTTGGCTATCTTTTATCTGTTCAAGGATAGTTTTGTTCCTTTCTTTTAGTTTTCTTACTTTCTCCTTCCCCACCAACTCTAAATGAAAGTTTTCTCCTTGCATGGAACATTCATCACATTTGTCCTCTTCTTAGAGGAAGATATTATGACCTCTACAGTTTGCAGTTTAGAGAGAAATTGAAAAGATCCATACACAAGCATATGCATTCACACCCATGCAAAAAAGATCAACTACCAGTTTCTAGAATGCAAGGGAACCTCTGTGAAAATGCCCAGAAGCAGCATAGAGAATGAGGGATAGGAGGAAAAATCACTTGAGTCCCTACTGGCTGACTGAAGATGCTTGTGAGTTTACTGCTGTCTCCATCTGCTCTTTTCCACATTCCTGATTATAGTATCCCAAACAATATGGGCAAAAAACAAGCAAGAGTTGAAGCAATCTGCCTCCACCTCCACTCAGGGGTGGGTTCTTCTTTTCTTCGCTGCCGGTTCACTCAGTGCTGCGCCACGCGGGCTTCGCACATGCGCAGTGCTTTAAAAAAAAGCTTCTGCGCATGTACAGAAGCAAAAAACAAGATGATGGCGCCGCCTATGGCGCCGCCGAAAGAACCAGTTCAGGGGCGTGGCAGGCCTGGGTCGCTGCCGGTTCTAGCGACCCAGGCCGCCAAGTTACTACCGGTTCTATAGATCCGGTCCGAACCAGGAGGAACCCACATCTGCCTCCACTGTATAATTAGGCAAAGTAGTCAAAGTGATCTGCTGTCCCTCCAGAGGAAAACATTTCTTCCCCAATAACCACAAATATCCTGGGAAAGGGAGGAACATAGTGTTAGTCAGAAGATCCCCATTCACCAGCCTGTGTTCATAGCCATCCAACAGGGGCAAAATTATTCTATCAAAGTAAGGAACAATTTATGCCCCATTTAAATAAGAGCACCAGATTACAGTACAAGAGGTGGAAAAGACAAAGGTTGTGCTTCCAGCTACTACTTGGAAAGTTTTTCAAAGGAAAAACCAGAGAACTAAATCTGAAAATGTTCAGGTCACATTTACTAATCTTGCCTTTTAGTTAACCATTTGTTGACTGCTCTTCTTTAGGCTGAATGACCAGTACTTTTACTAATAATGATTAACAAGTGATTGTATGCAGAATCAAAAAACAAAAAATGGTCATACCCTAAATCTTTTAAATCCAATGCCATAAATTGGTGAAGACTTGTCAGGAAAACTTCACAAGTAAAGCTATAATGGTAACTCAGGGTTTATCAGAGATTGATTTAACCTGGTGGTCTTCCAAGGACCAAAAGAGGAAAGGGTAGAGTAGCTGCTTGTTAAATGATTTTAACTGTTAGGTAAATTAACTTTTGATTAGTATTGTGCCGATCAAGTATAGCCAATACAAATAATGATAAAATATATAACACTTTGATTTTAAGAACATTTCAAAAACCAAAGATATACTACTTGTAGAATCTACAATCTTCCAAAAAATTCTAGCTTTAAATTACAAAAAAATACTTGGAGGTCCTTCTTCCCATAGAAAAAACCATTTTTTCAATGTGTTTTATGAAGATAAATACAGGTATTTTTAAGAATACACCAAATCTATAAGGAAAATGGTATTCCAAAAAAGAAAGTAGGTCAGGAATGTTTCTTATGAAGGGCAGAAATATCTAATATCTTTTCCCTCATTAGTCTATTTGTCCAGATGACAGATAAAATAGCCATAGGTGTGAGAAAACATCTCATACGTTCATATTCATTAACATGAATATATCACAATAAAGGAAATATAACCTAGACTATCAAACTCATATGATGCCCTTTCAATAAATACAGGTTACATACTCAAACATGAGTAACAAAAAACATTTTGGCTGGAAGCTATTATTTGCCTCTTCAAAGGTATTAACTGGACTAGGCAGTAGAATAGATTTTAGCTTCCAAATCTCAAATTTCAAATTTAGTGACACTGAAAACTACTTTTGTGTTACATACCCTGGTAGTCTTTCATCAATCACACCCTACAGCTGCAATAGTTTAACACTGTAAATTTATTCAGCTACTTTACACTTTCTGAAATTGAGGCTTCTCTCTCCCCTCGTTTTCAATATGAAAACATACAATTTTCCAATGCCTGCAAGGATCAGCTTTTTGACTGTACAGACTGCCCACCATAATTCCACTGCCTTACAGTTTGTTTCTCCCAAATTTTGAGAGATTACTTTTAAATTGTATACTATGAAAACTAGGAAACATGCAACACTTGCAAGCTTTATAGGAAAAATACATACAGCTCCCATGAAATTAAAACATTGCCTATTGCTTTGCCATACAAGGCTTATGATTCAGGCAGACCGACCACTGATCAGCATTTTGCTTTGGGTAGGCTACCTTTCTCTGAACTCAGCAATTGGTAGTACCAGTGCAGTTATTGGATATAGTGGTTATTGGCTAAATTTATTTGTATCCACCATTATTTATACAAATTACTCAAGGCAGCAAACATATTCCACACCTCTTCCTCCTATTTTTTTGCACAACAACTTTGTGAGCTGAGTTGGGTTGCGAGAGAGTGACTGGTCCAAAAAAGATGCCTGGGAAATGCAGATTTCTTGGCATATCAATGAAAGCAGGATGAAAGCCTTTAGGGCAACAGGGAAGAAAGGTGGATCAGGTATAGTGTACATTGCTTTAGATACAATTTCTACTCAGAGATGACTCTACTTACAACACATGACAAGATTGGAGGTGGACATATGGTTTCAGGGGAATGAGGGTGGAAATGTAGTAGTTTCTACACAAACTCACCAATTTGTGTGTACCTAGAGAGAAGAATGTCCTCATAGCTTTTGCTGTCATATGACACCAAGATGCAATAAGGCAACAAAGAATGCTCATCATAGAATAACAGCCTTAAACATATACATCAGAGTAGAGATTATATTCCTTGGTTACATTTAGCAACCACGTATCTAGCCTTAAAAAAAAACCCTCTCACAAATAGAATCTTTTTCCAATGCAATGTAGCTAATCCAAAATTCTATCATACAATATTTATAACAGAACTCAGCATTTTACTGATAAAAAATACCCTATCATGGTCTACTGTATAAATTGCAAACCTCTTTGACACCAAAGACTACATAAATTCTTCTGCACCTTAGTGAGGCTTGCTAACCACCTTTTAAAAAAACATGTGTATAAAATGCTTCTTACCCTGTGCTGTTCAGGTGCTAATCTAATCAAGCCCCTCAAAAAATAACAAGCATTTTCATTTTTCCTAAATCCCATCCCATCCTCCAGCCTCACAATATTCTGATCCAAAACTCGGCCTTCTGGGCTCCTTCATTATAAAAGCCAGGCCTTCAGTCCAGATTTCTATAAAATCCCTTAAAAAGAAAAACTAAACAGAAAGAAAACCCAAATCAGGGAACTTCTTTCCATATCAAACCCGCTACAACCGAGGATCATCTATGGAAAAGGGGGGAAAAAACCTGATGGAGAAACCTACGACTTGCTTGCTTTCCTTTATTTTCTCACTATGCCGTAAGAATCTCAATTTCCCAATGTTTGGTTTTTTCCTCTGGACTCATTTAAAAGATAACTGTTGCCCTTATGAGTTGTTAGTTAACCCGTATAAATCTCTCCTTCTCCACAAGTCCCCATCCTCCTCGGCTTCCTACTACCATTACCAGCAACAGCCATTGCCAACCCCCTTCTCCTTTCAATCCCCTCCCCACTCTTTTCCTTCTTACCATGAATTTCAGGGCTTTCTCTTGTACCACAGCCTCGGCGGGGTCCATAGCCTCGCCAATTCGCCTCTGGTGTAGCTGCCGTTCTTCCGCCACCTCCGGGCCTCAGCCGGCCTTGGGCCTAACACCGCCCCTCCCCCAAACCTCTCTCTTTCTCACTTAGTGCAAGGCCGCAGCCAGCGCTGTTAGAAAGCTCCGTTGTTCTCCGGCTCATGTAAACGGGAAATGTAGTTCCCGGGAGCTCCTGAGAAGCAGCCGAGAGTGTCCAAAACACTACATTTCCCAACAACCCCTGCGTGAGAGGAAATGTTGCACTAATCGCCTCTTATGGAGCACAAAAGTGGGGGCTCATAGAAGCGACTGTGCGATCGGCTGAGTACAGTAGCTGAAATAGGTAAAGGGGAGGAAGAGAAGATTTCACCTTTAATCTTCCTATCCCGAAAGAGAAAAGGCTAATGAAAACTGAAGTTTTTTAACTATATGAATTGAATTTTAGGACAATACTGTTGGCCTTTTATATATACACATATATATTATACATCACAGTATATGTAATTGTACCATTGATTGTTATATATATGATTGTTATATATATATATTGTTATGATATATGTAAGTGTACCATTGTTACCACTGGCAACATTACACTGCTAACTAGAGCATACAAAACGTTCACTAGACCAATTCTTGAATACAGCTCTCCTGTCTGGAACCCGCACTGCAAATCGGACATTAATACAATTGAGAGAGTCCAAAAATATTTCACGAGAAGAGTCCTCCACTCCTCCACTCGCAACAGAATACCTTATTCCACCAGACGTGAAATTTTGGGCTTAGACAACTTAGAACTACGTCGCCTTAGAACCGATCTAAATGTAGTTCATAAAATTATCTGCCACAATGTCCTACCTGTCAATGACTACTTCACCTTCCACCACACCAATCCACGAGCACACAATAGATACAAACTTCATGTAAACCGCTCCAAACTCGACTGCAGAAAACATGACGTCAGCAACAGAGTGATTAATGCCTAGAATTCACTACCTGACTCTGTGGTTTCTTCCCCAAACCCAAAAAACTTTAACCTTAGACTGTCTACTGTCGACCTCACCCCATTCCTAAGAGGTCTGTAAGGGGCGTGCATAAGCACACCAGCGTGCCTACCGTCCCTGTCCTACTGTCCTATTGTCCTCATCTATCTGTATTCACTTTGATTATGTTTATGTTTATACCTATACCTGCTATCTTGTACATGTTTGACAAATAAATAAATAAATAAAAAATAAATTGAACAGAATGGGCTTGCAGTGACTAAACCCTGACCAAAGAATGCATTTGGCTTAGCACCTCTTATGGATCAGCCATTGTGATGTATAAACATATGCTATGTTAATATATTGTGTGGCACCAGCTGTATTTATTCAATAAGCATTAGCTTAAATATACCGTGGCTTAGCATGATATATGGATTTAGTGAGGGAATTAACATTTTTAATTAGCTGTTCAATAAAAAGTGACTCCAATATAGTACTGTGTGTGTTGTTAGGATTGTTTTTAACACACATACATCCACCATCAAATAATTGCTGAGGTTCAAGTAACTCAAGTGGACCAGAAGCCCAACTTATTGAATAGCACCTCAAGACCAACACAAACAGAGGGACTCACTTTGATCTCTCTACATGCAAAAAAAAAAAAAAAAGTGTTGCAATAGCAATCCTTTATCATGACTCTTGTATCCAATTGTAACCATTTTAGTCTCCTGCCCAAAATAACTGTTAGTGTACTGGTACTCATTTTACTCATTCACCTGTTTTCTTTGGAGAGTCATGAGGAATAGGGGTCTTAAGTTACAGGAAAGCAAATTCCAGCTGAATGTTGGGAAAAGTTTTTAACAGGAAGACCTAATTCACCAGATCAACAGCAGAACTAATTACCAAGGATGTGATGGAATACACTCAATTTGAAATGCTTTAATTTGGATTTTTAAACAGAATTGGGGATTAGGTTTGTTGACCAAAGTGTCCCTTATACCTCAGTGATTCTTTTATCCCAGAGGTCTTCAAACTTGGCAACTTTAAGACTTGTGGACTTCAACTCCCAGAATTCTGGGAGTTGAAGTCCACAAGTCTTAAAGTTGCCAAGTTTGGGGACCCCTGTTTTATCCTATTAATTAGTCCCATACTGTCAGTCAGAGAAAAGCCACAGCTGTTCCTTGGAGAAGTAGGGATAAAACAAGCAAGGTGTGATATCAAAATGTCTGGTTCCTATCCATTCCCTGGCTAAAATCAAAGTGCTGATGGGTGCCCTTTAAGGTTTTGGATGGTTAAAAGTTCTAGCAGAATGTCTCCATCACCAGTCAGCTGTATAAATATAATCTGGTGTTAATTTATGATTCAGCATGTTGTGAAAACCAGAAAGTTGCATGAATAAATCATTCTTTTTGTTTGTGGTTCAAATAATCAATTGTTCGATCATCTACTCAGATTTGCAGATGCCTGTAGTTAATACTACCTGAAAGGTGATAAGTCAAGCTAGCCAGCAATATCCAGGGTCTGCAACTATGCACCCCACCCCCAAATCTTAGGTTCGAATTTCCCCAGGACACTGGCTGTACCACAGCTTTATAAATAGCCTATGAAGTCTCCAAAAACATTTCTCTTTCTTATGTCCTTTTCTACATTAGCTATTAAGTTTAGAAATATTAGTAACTCGCTAAAAACTTGGGAAACATATATCCTACCAGGAATCTATACTAGGACTGCAAGCTAAGGCCCTTTCAGAACAAAATAACAGAGTTGGAAGAGACCTAGTCCAACCTCCTGCTCAAACAGGAAACCCTACACCATTTCGGACAAATAATTGTCCAATCTCTTCTTAAAAACCTCCAGTGTTGGAGCACCGCAACTTCTGGAGGCAAGCTGTTCCACTGATTAATTATTCTCTTCCCTGCACTCTTTCTAAGTCTCTGTCAGTATATAAGAATTTACAAACTGGAATAGCCATAACAACAAGTCAGCCAATGGGAACTGTTTGGTGACTGAGATCCATGTCAGACAGCTCGGAGCCTGGGCGTGGCTTAGCTTAACTGTTCTATGTATATAAGCTTGCTTCTAGTTCTGGTCCTTCTGCTTCTCCTTGTACTTGCTACCATGTTACAAGAGCTGCATGGGTATTGTATACATGCATCATGTTTTATATTATTGTATATAAAGAAGTTTCTTCTATAAATGAATCCTGCTGAATTATTTACTTGTGTGCTGGCTGGATAGCTACAAACTGACAGTCTCAACATCTTTTATATATCATGGTAACCAAAACTGGATGCAATATTTCAAGTGTGATCTTACCAAGACATTATAAAGTGGTACTAATGCTTTACATGATCTTTGTTTTATCCCTCTGTTGATGCAGCCTAGGACTGAGTTGGCTTTTTTGGCAGCTGCAGCTCACTTCTGGCTCATATTTAAATGATTGTCACTAGAACTCCAAGATCCTTCTCACAGTTACTACTATTGAGCCAGGCCCCACCTATTTTATACCTATGCATTTGATGTAGAACTTTACTTTTTACTGAAATTCATTTTGTTTGATAAGGTCAAGTGTTCAAGTCTCTTGAGATCCTTCTGTATCTTAAACCTACTTTAAAAAATATCCTTCAGTATGTCTAATGTTAGAATATTTTGCTTTATTCTATAATTGTAAGTCAAATTCATGTGTTCGTCTCCTTTAAGTGTAACCTTTAGTTCCCTCTACAGTCCCAATTTTTAAAATCTTATCTTACTATGTTTTTTTCTCAAAAATTCAAAACAAAAGCATTTTTCCACAGGAAAGATTCTTTATAATTAATTCCAAAATCATATTTTAAATGTATCTGAACTCTTACTCTGTTTGTAACTTTTTAAAATCAAAGTTTTAATACCCCTTTTGCTGCTTATTAAAAAAACATTTCTTAAACTTTTTTTTGCTAAGGATTGAAGGAAACTTACATGGTGCTGTAAAGACTTGTCAATCCAAAAGTTTCTAATACTAAAAAGCAGTTTAACAAGCAATGTCTGAAAATGATAAGAAAAGGAAGAATGTGAATTTTGTATCCTTTCAGATGTGCTGACCATAGTTTGAGCAAGAAGGCTATTCTCTTGTCTCCCAGAGCTCTAAACCCATTGCACACCACTTTCTTGCAGCCTCTTCATAAGGAGCAACTGTCTGGAGTACTTTTGGGCAATCTCAAATCCTCTTTTTGTCCAGATTGATTTCAAAGAGCTGTACTCTTTGGCAAGTACAGATTGGTGTACTTGCTTTCCTTTCCACCACAGTCATTGGCTCCACTTTTTGCAGAACTGCCTTCAGTCTTCCAAAGTAATATTGTAAAACTCACCATAATCCTCTTGGTCAAAACAATCTCGCAACAAATTATTTAGTGTAATTGAAGAATCCTTCTTCCAATTCTAAAATTTTATCAGCAGAAAACTGATATTACTATAAATACCAATTATAAGTTACACCGAACAGATATGTAATCAAGAAGCTAAACAGATTAACTGAACAGTGTGTGAATAAGTTATTTTATTTAAAAAGTTATTTCATTTATTTGGTATAGTGCAATAGTTAAGGTCCTGGATTGGCAGCAGAATATGTAGGTTTAAGTCCAGCATCAGCCACAGAAGCTAATTGAATTAGTTTACTCTACTTTTTCTCATACTTTGGCCACCTAATGAGAAGGAAGGACTTACTAGAGAAGAGCCTAATGCTGGGAAAGATTGAGGGCAAAAGAAGAAGGGGACGACAGAGAATGAGGTGGCTGGATGGAGTCACTGAAGCAGTCGGCGTGAGCTTAAATGGACTCCGGGGGATGGTAGAGGACAGGAAGGCCTGGAGGAACATTGTCCATGGGGTCGTGATGGGTCGGACACGACTTCGCGACTAACAACAACTTTTTCTCAGTCCAACTTATCTCTCAGAGTTGTAAGGAAAAATGGAAGATGGAAGCACTGTTTACATTGCTTTGAACTTCTAAAGGAAAGGTGAGATATATATTTAACAAAATTATTAAAATAACAATGAAGATTTTATGGCAGAAATATAGTAGCAGCAGGAAAAAAAATATTTACCGTGTGCTTTTCTGATCATACCGTCCTCTTAAGAATTTCAGGCCCCAGATTGGAACACCTGCTGTTTCCCTGAGGAGTTGAATATTTGCTATACAATCTAAAAGCAGCTGTAACTGTCGGTCCAAGATAAATTAAGGTGTTCTAGTACTGGAATGATCATATAAACATCTGTAACAGCACAGAGGATCCTTGGATTAATCAGGAGAGGCATCTGCATGACTGACAAATAGAGAAATCAGAGTTGTTGAAGCAATTATGAAAGATCTGTGATTACTTTTTTTATTATGTATGATGTTTTTTTAGTTTAACCTAGAAAACAATCTACACCTAAGGATCTGGTACCCTGTTTTCCCCAAAATAAGACATCCCCTGATAATAAGCCCAATCGGGCTTTTGAGTGCATGGCAATAAGGCCAAGCGTTTATTTCAGGGTTCAAAAAAATATAAGACAGGGTCTTATTTTCGGGGAAACACGGTAATTGTAGACATCAGCTCTGCCTATTTTTATTTTGGGAGAATTAAAGACAATAACATTTTCTGCAGGTTACCAGCTTGTCAGAAAATTCAGCTTAATTGACAAAGTTGAAAGGCATATTTTTAAGCTAATTGATGATGCTGCAAGCAATCTTAAAACTGACAAATGTTGTGGAGCTCTTCCCTCCTCGGTTCATTTTCCAAGGAATCCCACCGTATTACAGGATGTTCTTGTTTCAGATGGAACTACAGATGAATGTTTGGCTTTACTATCACACAAACGTTTTTTTCCACACAAACATTACTAAAGACACAACCACACAACCCCTACACAGCAATTCAAAATACCCTTGCAAAATATTATTTAAGGATGCTTCCTCATAATGTAATCTGCTCATATCTATATCTATGGTTGTTTCCATCATTTCTTGGCACAGATATGTGATTTTTGGTGGGTTGGCAGCAACAATGGTGATGACACAGAAGAATCTGGAACTGCCCAGGTTATATGGGCTACTTTTGTCTGCTATGTGTATTTTGGCTTTGTTTTGGTCACTGGTAACATCCCTCCATAGCCATTTTGGCTTTGACAAGAGGAGTGATCAAGTATCAGCCATCTGTTTATTCTTTTCATAATAGCAAAAATTAAAGAATTAGATTCCTTTTCCTCATTTTAAATAAAGGGCAATAACTATGAAAGAGCAAATTGAGAAGATAGATGATGGTTTAGAGAAAAATAATTCATTATTTCCTCAACCCTTTTTAAAAATATAATTTTATTAAGAGTTTTAAAAACAAGAGAAAAAATTAACACAATCTAAAATAGAATGAGAAGGGGGGGGGAAAGAAAAGATAAAGCTAAGGTGCAAAAAGAAAAAAAGAGAAGAGAACAGTAGAAAAGAAAGAAAAAGGATATAAAGAAGTGACCAGAAACCCTAGTCTCTTTCCAATCAATTGATTGGAAAGCCTTTATGGACTTCTTGTGTACAACATAAAAAAATGAACTTAGGATTCTTTGATGATTAGATGGAATCTATATATATAAAAGCGAAAACCACTCACGCATTAATCACGAAATCTCCAGAACCGTAAAGCCTACAAACTTGAAATTTGCCACGTATGTTCCTCTTGGCTTCTAGGTGCTCACTAAGAAAGGATTTTTCAAAATGACCATCGCAGCATGAGTATTTCTTATATTAATATTAACAAGCTCTGATGCTAAGGAGTTCTACTCCCCACTCCCCACCTGAAAAGAAATCTGATCCAAATGCAAAACACAAGCAGAGGAGTTTCAGTTTCGCTTTTGCTTTCACCGAATTTGTTCCTTCTACTGTAACACCAGTTAAAGGGAAAAGAGGCAAAAAACGGAGGAAAAGATTTACAGATGCGATTAGGAAAACACAAGTAAGGGAAGCTGCCTGTTTCTCCCATGGCCAGTTCTATGTGGCATGCTCCAGAGTCAGTTCACCTGACAGCCTGGTCATCCTCCAGCCAGAGAGCAAAACCAGGAATGTTGTTTACAGGGAGGTCCTGAGCAATTCATCTGAGGGACGAATTTAAAATCTATGCTATGCAAATAACGTCTTCATCTGTAACAGAAACTTAGCTTACCATCTCTAACAAAATAATACAGTCCCTTTTTTAACTACTCATTAATTTTCAAGATTTAAGTGTCTATTTATTAAGCCCCATCACATAGTTTCGTAGTGAAGCACGGGTATCAGCTAGTAGATTATATAAAGAAGAGAGTCATGATGTAACGACTTTATTAGTCACTGTGCTTATCCTGATTTCCCCCCACCATTTTTCCCCACCACTGGCTAGTCTCATAATCTAAAAAAAAACCTGACAGTGGTAGGTTGTTGTTATTGTTGTTTGCCAAAGCCAACTAATTCTAGATATGTTGTTACCATAACAGACATAAAATCCAAATGAAGCCTCTTATCCAAAAAAGGACTACATAACAGTATGTAACCATTGAAACATGTGGATGTGTACTTAGAATCTTCAAAACTCTGAAAATTATTGACTATATGGGGAGTGACATATAAACTACCATATATAATTAATTAAATTCAAATTTTATTTACTCATTAACTTACTTTAAAAAAAAACTATCCGAATCTTTGAAAACTGGAACAACAGAATGATGCAGACAACAAATATAATTTTAGGTTAAGTTGTTTTTCCAGTCTCACCTAGTTCTTTGTCATAGTGCCACCTACCTTTTTGAAATACCAGACCCAGCAATGCCAGACAGAGGTGAAATCCAGCAGGTTCTGACAGGTTCTGGAGAACCGGTAGCGGAAATTTTGAGTAGTTCAGAGAACTGGCAAATACCACCTCTGGCTGGCCCCAGAGTGGGGGGGTGGGAATGGAGATTTTGCAATATCCTTCCCCCAGGAGTGGGGAGGGAATGGGGATTTTGCAGTATCCTTCCCCTGGAGTGGGGTGGGAATGGAGATTTTGCAGTATCCTTCCCCTGCCTTGCCCACCAAGCCACTCCCACCAAGCCACACCACGTCCACCAAGCCATGCCCACAGAACCAGTAGTAAAAAAAATTGGATTTCACCACTGATGCCAGAGTGACAGATGAGGAAGAGGAAGACATGTGATAGACATACTACTGACTGAGAGTGGAGATGGAGAGAATGTAAGAAGACAAGAGTGACAAAGCAACAGGAGACCAATGGAGAGAGAACAAAGAGGTGGGAAAACAGAAGAGCAAGAGAGAGTAAAAAAGACTGAGTGGGTCTTTCAGATAGACAAATGAGATGGGATGCAGAACCTGAGCCACAAGCTGAATGAGAGCTTCTTGGCAGGAAGGGCAGAAAGGCCCCACCACTTATCTCCAAATCAAGTTTTGACAGAGTGCTAAATCTCCTGTCTGTCAAAACTGTACTAGCTCTACCCACTTTAGCAAGAGTGATGGCTGCTTGTTTTTCCTACATGGCAGGTGGGAATGGGAATGCTGGTTGGAAAGAAAACAATGTTAGGAAAAGAAACACAACCGTCAGTTGTGAAGATGGAAGCATTTACTGTAGCTCCAAGGAGGATACCCTTGCTTTCTCCCATTCTGGGATCCTGGGGCTTTGGAGAGAGAAAACCATTTAAAGACTAAAATAAATTACTATATAAAAGAAAAAAGAAGAAAGTGAGAAAAGACATAGTGGATGGAAAATAATATATCAATAAATAAACAGATATATTTCAATTCTCATACAATTTAAAATTCATTATTTCGTTATGTCATTGATTACATAAGTAATTGAATGTATAAAACAAAATTCATGATATCATTCTCAGAATGTAAATCACAAAATTGTAAACATTAATTTTTATACTGATGTCACCACTATTTATCATTACCTAAATAAAGGCACATCTTATAAAAGAAAAAATAAATACTAAAACATAAATAAATACATTAAAATTTGCATTAAAAATGAAAGAAAGATAACCAGATCTCATGCAGTATGTCCGTTATTTTAAAGCCTGTAATTATTCTCCTGCAAATAAACTTGTCCAACAAGATCAATTTCCTTCAAGAATCTCTGATAAGCTTCCAAGAAATCCTTGAGTTTCATACATAAATTTTTTTTTTTTTAATATTTGTTCTTATTTACGTATGTCGATATATATACTATTTATTTTATAGATGCTTGCTTAGAGACCTCTGAATATTTGGGAACAGTTTTAGATATGTTTATTATAAATATTATTAATTTTATCGATTCCATTTTTCAGTTACCTTTACAGCTTGTATCATTTTAATGCTGAAACAAAAGATGACCATTGCAGTAGTAGTATCATCCCAGGGGAAATCCATGTAATCTTGATTATTTCTGCATTAAGATGTTACCTCAGATTCTTTATCAGAAATGCTCATCCCTTGGATGTATTCAATACAAATAGAAAGTGGTTGTAATTAATTCAACAAGAACAATTGTCAGCTGAATTTAAGCTAAATCTTTAGGGTCAGTATATACCTCTTTAACTAAACAGTTTATCATGCATATTTCTCTATCTTATTTTGCCTTCTGACTTAATAGTTCCAGATAAAATGACACATTTAGGAAGTTGCAATATTAACCTTGGACACATTTGGGAATTTCTATCATTTTCATTCCTTTAAGCTTTTACTACCTGAGATATGCTATTTTAAATAATAATAAGGATGATTTTAAATGAAATTTTCAGTTCTACTATCTGCATACATTCAGATTTGGTGCAATCCTTTCAGGCAGCTTCTTGTATTACTTCTCTGCAGACTGAAATGAGGAGAAGGAAGGAGAGTGAGGAATAGGAAGTAGTAAGAAAATTTCTTGCAATACCTACTATGAGAAGGTGGCATTAATTGTTGAGAAGGTGGCATTAATCAGTGTTAAATATCAAATAAATGATTTCAGAATTATGGTAAATTAGTTTATTGTATAGATAAGTCTACACATCACTTTCAATTTTAAGAGGAGGGA
>QLTV01001469.1:2313701-2348879 GCA_003457575.1 Thermophis baileyi
AGGAAGGAAGGAAGGAAGGAAGGAAGGAAGGAAGGAAGGAAGGAAGGAAGGAAGGAAGGAGAATGAATGACTTCTTGGAAGTTTTGAAACTGTTACAGTCTCAAAGCTGAAGAGGTTCCGATGTCATGAAAACATAATAAAGACTGAGATAATGAAAGGACTGAAATTCTCCTGGAAATCCAGACCTGCCTGTGTGACTCACCTGCTGTGCCTTCTGCTGGTATATATAAAACAATCCCCATTCACCAAAAGTTTGGTGCCTCTACTTCAAGAATAGCATTCATTCTCAAACTCACCACTTCCATATATACAGTATGCACACATGGCACATAAGACGATAGCATCTACATTACAGTGTTGCTGACTAAATTACTAAGATGCATTAATGAAGCATTCTGAACACTAAAATATTTGATAAAATGTGCATATTCTATTATTCTAACCAGTCTAGTATCCCTCCAATATGAAACAACTCTTCTAGTCTTCAAACTAACTCCAGAATCATACATGAAATAGTCTGGTTGAATGGCTGGCACCATTTTTATAACCTAATTCTTAAAACAAGTTAAAGAAATCCTTAGAATTTTCATGGTATATCCAAATTAGTAATTTGAGTCACTTGCAATGGCTACTCTTCTTTGCACATTTCTTTAAAAGTGTTTTTACCATAGCAGAAGAGGGACGGGAACAAACTCTCCAAACTCATGGAGATTTTCACTCCTAATGTAAGAAGGATGCATCATAATTTAACTTTGTGCATTATGTATATGTTTGTGTGCAGGGGGGGGGACATGTCTGTCCCCACTGCCACAAAATTATTTCCCACCTCCACACTAAAAAATGCTTTATAGGTAAATATTCAGTTGCCCTCTTCTATGGTATATTAATAATAATGGGCAGCAATATATAGGAATATTTACTTGAAATTGGAGTAGCATGTGTACGTAATAGATGGTAGCCTTACTTGTCAAGTAAAGAACTGAAACTAGCCCTTCCAACATAGACTAATGTACGATATAGGAACATTAAATAAAGAAATACATTGAATGTTTAGAAAAACTGGAGCAGGTGAACTAGACTGCCATGACAGAAAAAGTTACATTCTTCACTTTAGTTTAAAAGGGATCAAAGAGGAAAAAAAGCTAACTCAATTCAACAGCATAAAAACAATCCCAACAAGTCTCTTAAGAGCCAGAAGAGGCATTTTAAAACCTCATGAATATTTAGCTTGTCCTCACGTAAAATATATGACTTTGGGTAAGGATCAAGCAAAGGAGGAGCATGATTTTTTTCTGATTTATGGACCCAGTGACGGATTATTCATAGCAGAGCAGCTGTGTGGAAAGATTCATCCACTGCAAAATGTGATTGTACATCAAGCAGTCTGAGAGAATGGAACTATGACTAATGGCTACTTTACATATAAATGAGAAGGTTTGTCCTAGGTATATACACACACAGAGAGAGAATGAGAGGGAGGGAGGGAGAGAGAGAGCGATACCTTTACTGAAGAAGCCTAGTGACCTCTTTGATCTGTGTAATAACTGGGACTACAGAAAAAAAAAAATTACCTAGCTAGTCTTATCCCAATTCAAAACATGTGCTTGGAAACTAACTGCAAAGTCAATCATTCTTTTGCTGCTCAACCATGAATTGATGATCTTTCTACAGATTCAGCCAAATGGAGTAAAGAACTGGCAAATCTCTTACCTATTCTTCATTAGAGCAGCCTTGGAGAGGAGCCAAGCCACATGAAATCTCACCCTAAAATTTAGTGGTCCATTCAAATACTAGCTCCAAAAAAAATATCTTTTGGTGTCCGATGGAAACAGAAACGTGATGGGGTATAACATTTTTCAGGACCAAAGTATAAAGATTGTTATATTTTGCTTCATAGGCTGAAACTCTATACTTATTAATTTGAAAATAAGTATTTACGCACAATAGATTTATATCTGAGCAAGATCATTACTATCATTTTAAAGCATAAATTGGAATGAATCCAGTTCTGATGTTTGTATTAATTAGAGCTTTTTTTTTTTAAAGAAGTCTTAAAGACTGTACTAGGTTTAATAGCTATATAATATCTCCTGACTTGAAAGCAGAGATTTTTAATACTGCTGGGAACTGATAACAAAGATACTACCCACTTGTTTGTTGTTTGTGAGCATTCTGAATGCATCTAGTTACCATTATATGATTCAAATTCTGGGATACACAAGCCCAGAATGATCCAGCAGAATCCTTGCTATGTCTTGGCTGGCCTTCTCTGTATTATAGCTTCCACTCGAAACAGTATGTTGGACAAGATTCTTTCCATTCAACTAGAAGCAGAATGGAACTACTTTCTAGTAGCCTCAACAAGCATTAGAAATAAGCAAGAAAAAAATCTGGTTAAGAGCCAGTAACATTGTGAGAAACATTTCCTTTGATCAGAAACCTTCATTAGCAAGAATGTAAACAGTGATCAGTAAGATCATGTTAATATTGATGACTGCCTAATTTATAGTGGAAAGTTCCCTATTCATGTGCAGCCACAGAAGGCTATTTATCATACCTGGCTCAATCTGGCCTCCAGACTTAGAGAAGGGCTTCTCTATTCGATTACTGGGCATTGATGGCTTTATGATATCTTACCGAAGATATCCTGGGAATTAAAAGTTAGTGAATCTAAGTTGAAAATGTTCTTCCCTTGTTTTATAAATGTAATTAATAGTACTTATTTGCAACAAAGAGATGAAAAATTTTCAGAGATGAAAAATTCACCCCAGTGTCTAATTTGTTCTTTTTTGAGCAAGATACTACCCATGTTTTCCCGAAAATAAGCCTGGGTCTTATATTAATTTTTGCTCCAAAAGATGCATTAGGGCTTATTTTCTGGTTAGGTATTATTTTCGAGGAAATACTAAATGCTTTGTCTGGCTGACGATCTTAACTGGGGCTTATTTTGGGGGTAGGGCTTATATTACGACCATCCTGAAAATCATGCTAGGGCTTATTTTCTGGTTGGGTCTTATTTACGGGCAAATATGTTATAAAATAAAGTTTAAAGATTGATAATAGGATTCAAAAGGTTTAAGGAATTGATTGGTTATTTATGACCATTCCATTTTTTTATAATTGGCTTATAGAAGACAGTGAAGTGCTTAAATGAAATAATTGCATGTCATTCATTAGAATGTCCTGACTAAAGCAGTGTAAAGAAGTGTTACTGAAAATGTCCAGTGTTAATGGACTCCATTTAATCTGATCATCAATTCAGAAAAGAATCCAAAAGCCTGGGAAAAGTTAAAAAAACAAGATGGCATCATTGAAACCAGAAACTATGAAAGTAAGCTGAGAAATGACAACTTGAGTTACTTATCCAGATAATGTTGCTAAGTGTGACAATAGTAAATAGCTGGCTTCAAGAAGTAGAAAATGTTAGAAGAGGCTCTGAAAAATTTTAGACTTTTGATAACTGAATTTGCTTGCTTATATTCTGGTCACCAAACCTCTGACCAGAAGAACTTCAGCAGTTATCCTAAGCAGAACTGACAATGGTATATACATTTAGGAATTTTAATTGATAAAATACATTGATAAGATATAATCTTATAAAATTAATGTATACATCATAAATAATTATTTAATTAAAATATTTTTTATGTTTTAAATAATTATTTGTATCAATTCTACATTGAAAGCCTAGTATCATAATATTGGTACTCTTCTTAGGGGAATATTTTATTGGGGTTTTATGATGACTGATTTTAAGAGAAAAGTAATTGAAATGAATTAATAAAACAGCCAGGAGAAAGATTTGTAACCAGGTTTTTCATTATTTGGTGACAATTTCATTGGGAATTTAAGAAACATAATTTCCCCATATTTCATTGTAAAGATTATATAAGCACACATAGCTTTCACATTTCATGATATAACAATGGCCTAATAGGTTCAGCAATAATCACCAACACATTGGATTGAAAGAAAGAAATTGATAACTACTTTTAGGGCAGAGTTATTATTGTTATATTCTGAAATAATTGCTGTTTCCAAAGATTCTTCAAAGAAAACCCATGTAAATAGATTGTAATAATCCAGTTTAGAGGTAATTGAAGGATACATCACAGCCTCTAATTATTTTATCTAAAATAGACATTTGGAGCATCAGCTTAAGTTGGATAAAAGATCTCCAAATCACAACATCAGGTTGAATTTCTGTTTATTTCCTAATCAGAATCATATCTGTTTTATCAGGATGAACTTTCAGTTTATCAAACAGCTTGGGGAGGAAAGTAGAATTCTTGAATTACCATAACACTCTTAAAAAACTTGACATATTAGAGCAGCGGTTCTCAACCTGTGGGTCGCGACCCCTTTGGGGGTCGAACGACCATTTCACAGGGGTCGCCGCGCGCGTTAGCCCGCCATCTTGGTGACACCGTTACTCGCAGGGGTGAAATGCTCCCGCTTCGGCCGTGCCTGCGGGTCATCAGATAGCCGGTAGCGACAGAAGCGGGAGACTTCACCCACCCACCTGGATGCCGCCATTTGGGTTCTTTTACCCTCTGCGCATGCGCAGAACGCTTTGCGCATGTGCAGAGGGTAAAAGAACCCAAATGGCGGCGTCCGGGAGGGTGGGCGAAGCCTAGCGCTACCATCGCTAGTGGTGGTGGGGGTGTCGCGGGGGGGTCGCGGCATTAGAAAGGTTGAGAACCACTGTATTAGAGGATATCTCTCAAGTCCAATCCCAACAGATGATTTATGATGATAGCCATGCTCAATGGTACTGCTGTAAGTTCCAGATGAACCAACAAGGATATACTCTCAACCTAACCAGCTCCAAACCAAGTCCTGTTCTTCATACCATCTCAATATAAAATTGTTGGATCACTCAATGAATGTACAATGAATAGATAAATGTTTGTTACTATCAACATCATATGGTATAATAATATAGCCATAACCTGATGGCTTACATTATTTTTAAGTTTTCTTTCCCTATTAAAATGTTAACTGTTTCATTGCCCTGAACTTCCCAGAAAATCAGATAACTTTCTTAACAAAACCAGAAGTGAAATATGGTGAGGAGCAAGTATGTCAACAGCAAGCTCATTTCCCCTTTTAGAGTTTTTAACAATTATCCAGATGGAGTGGTAGGAAATTTCCATATGTCAGATAGGACACAATTTAGGTTTATTTATCAAATTTATATGGCCACCCCATCTCACAAAAAGTGACTCTGGAGAGCATACAACAATTGATAAAAAAAATAAACATATAAAAACAGCCATTATTAAAAATGCAAAAAATTCCTTTGTAGGGAATGGAGAAAAGAGGGATTGTAAATACTGTATTTGCAAAGATATATAGAAATAAAATGCTGAAGCTGAGTTCAGGAGCTAGAAAACTGAGTTGTGCTGATAAGTTCTTCCAGGAAAGACTAAAACTGGTAAGGCAGCTAATGGTTCCCAAATTAAAAAGAACAGTTAATAAGCCTTTATCAATTACCTGCAAGAGATTAATCAAGTATTCTTAATCTGGAAAGACAGGAAGAAAAAGTCTAGAATTTAAACATGGAGCTCAAACAAATCAACTGAAATATTGTAAGGTTTTATATTTGCCAGCAATAAAAGTTCTAATCTAACCAAGTCACATATGAGAATCTTCACCATATTGAGCCATGTGTTGAATATGGAGTTAAGTGTCAGGAGAACTGATATTTACTGCCAAGCCTTGGTATGAAGTCTCCCATGAAATACAGCAACAGAGGTGCCAATAACATTGTGATTTGAAAAAAATTCTGAAGGAGACAGGAAGATGCCTTGTCAAAACTGCCATTAGATGGAATTTTCATGGTGGACTAAATAAATTATTGTAATACCTCTGATTGTTTAATAACTATAGGCCTGATGAATAAACTGGTCTTTGCAATTGTCAGTTAAGAGGAAAAAATGGTACTAAATATTATCATCACCATCCCCCAACACACATCATAATGTAAGCTAATGGAGCAGGATGCTCACTGTATCAGTTTATACTTCAAACAAGATTCAGTTTGGTCCTTGTTGGCTGCTAAAAATGAAAAGTTCCAACAGATTGTTTCCTGTATATCATTTAGTCTTCCTGCTCTATTTAGAATGCAGATTGTGTTCTTCTGGGACAATAACAGAAAGTTAAAAAACAAACTAAATAGGTGTATCAAAAATCTACTTTTAAAACTTAAAATGGTCCATTTGCCTATAACATAAAGCAATAAAAGAAAGTTGACTTTAAAATGTCTTTCATTATTAGAGGAAAGCATCATTGGTTGATTCAAAATATTATTATCTAAGCTTAAAGTACTTAAGAAAGGTATTAATCACAAAACTGTCATCATGCAGGAATATGCTCAGGCAAAAATGCTGCCTCAATTCATTACAGGTTGTACAAGATGTGTCATCAAAAAGCAGTGAGGAGAAGATATGCTAGATTGCTGAAATAGGACATAGATGATAATTCATAGAATAGAAATGTGGTGTGAAAACCACTGGATGGAGTCTTAATAGCAGAGCTAAGGTCTTCCAATGAAAATCAGAATTTGCCCTTGAGTTAGGAAGACATTGCTCCAAAATTAGTTATAGTTGATAACAGACTTAATGGGTGGTCTATATTTATTTATTTCACTAATTCTTTCCCACTCCAGTATAAAGAAGCATATGAATGAATGAATGAATGAATGAATGAATGAATGAATGAATGATATCTGTCACTTATGAGAGAACAAAGCAAATCCATTTGCAAAAACGTTTCAAACAACAAAATGAACTGTAGTAGGTTTTTGTTGTGGTGGTTTTCTAGAGCTTAGTACATTCACTAAGCTAAGGGGTTTTGACAATTCTAAAAAATAGTTTATATTGTCTATTATATATGATGTGTAGTATAAGAGAAAGTGAACAGCATAGAAAGAAGAAAATAAATTCAGGTATGTACTCTTGTACAAACAGCTTTAAAGATTATTTCTTTTTCTGTTGAGGGAATTATTAGATCAGAAGCATCTGATCTATTTTATTTTTTATATTATAATGGACATGTATTTTGTACTATCTAAAGGCCTTGGGCAAATTGCAATGTTCATTTTAAAAGTGAGCAGAAAAGAAATTCACACATAAATGGCTGCTTTGATATGGCTTCTGCAGTTTAGTATCTATCTTTGAAACTCAATTCCCAATCTGAAATATGGGGAAATTGGTGATTTAGAGCTTCCCTGCATCACTTTGTGTATAAGAAATGCTCATTTCTTTCTCATTTGAGGTACAATATTCAGATAGTGTCCTAGGGAATAGTTCATTTCCCTTAAATTCACATGCTTGATTCCATTTTCTGAATTTAATTTTTTGATATATGGAAACATTAATACACTAATCTTTTATACATTTACTAGGGAGTTGAATTCAGTAATTGTTTGCTATAGGTGGACCAATATATAATTGCAATTAGCTTTTTTCCTTGCCCTTTTTTACCCTTCCTAGAGCAACTCTGCAAACTTTGAATTTTTATTCTGATTATTTATAAATTGCCATGTATTCTCTTCTTTTATTTTATTGTGGAAAGCTCAAAAATAGTCAAGTGGTCTAATCTGGTTGTGTATGTAAAAAGGGCAGACATTTAAATACCAGTAATTTGATAAGTCCCAAAATAGCTATTTTTCTTTTGCCTAGTAATAAGTTGTGGTACCAATTATGGCAAAGACAGTTACACAATTTTTGCATTTTTTTTCCCTCATAGCAAGAATGCTACAAACCTTTTTGCAAAAATATTTAAGAAAATTTGGGGAAGGGAATTTGGGAAAAGAATATTCAGGAGGTTGCTGTATACTAGTTACCTTTTCCTTTTAAGTGAGAAAAACTATTAAATGCAGGAATAGACAATGTACTATCATCAGTAAAAGAGTCCTTTCAAACCTTTGTTATTAGAAGGTCAGATAAAATATGGCACAGAAGAATAGATTTTTGTGGGTGTATTTTCTTGGGTAGAGTGAGAAAAACTGTGCCTGCAGAAATATGAAAGGTACTCTCTTGTCCATTGTTTCTAAGTCCTTGACTTGAAGTGGCTACAATATGCTTGTACTATAACTCAAAATGACCTTTTGTACTGACATTAATATAGTAAAGATGAACAAAATAAATCACTGAAAAACACTTTGCTACTATTAAAATGTTTATAACACCTTAAGTATGCAGTCAAGATTCTGAAGCAACCAGCCAACTCAAGAAAAAGCCTGAATTTCCCCCCTCCCCCCTTTTTTATTCATATGTCTTTGTCAATAGGCTGTACTAGATTTAATAGTTCGGGAAATGAGATATGGTAACAGCTCAAACATACTAGAAATATAAAGTGTTTCCATCTCTTTTGAGGGTCGATTTGTTGTTTGTTTTTGGTTTTTTGACCTCCCATGGAGGAAATGGGGTTGTGGGCTTTTAGTGGAACTTAGCAGGACCCTCTTCTACCCCCTTTCAGCTCACTCATGCTATTTCAATTAAGCACTGCAGAATTTAATCTCTTGCTCTTAATAAAGTTTATTGTTGTCTTGCCAACTCGCCTCCGGACACCAAAATGCTATTACTCCTAACGCAACGGGAAGGGCTATTTTACTGCTGCAAAGTTTCTAACTGAAGAGTCAGGGAAGAGAAACTCCCATCCCACAGCAGGCTGCAAGCCATTTGGATCCGGGGAAATTAAAGGCAAGGAAATGTGCAGGAGGCTGCAAGAGTGAGCCAGAGGGCAGAAGGGTACTGCAAAGGCTGACACATTCACATGCACAGATCGTGATGCAAATACACAACCCGCGCATGGCCAATACACAAATATTTTCTTCGATAATCCCAATATGTCCCAATATGCAACTGCAGAAGTGAACTTGTTAAATTCATCTGAATGAAAAGTGATATGCTTCTTTCTCCTCAAAGAGTTTCTGCTTTCTCTGACATTCTATTCATTTTCTGTTCTCCAGCATGACTCTTTTCCATACTGAGAGAGATATATTTAATATTCATTTCTAAATTTATTTCAAAGCTGCAGGAGTTGTATCTTCATTCCAAAGAGGATTTCTGTGGGACTCCATCACTGCAGTCTTTTCCTTTCTTGTGGGATAATATAATTTCTCCTCCCCGATTTAAGATGAAGAGTTCACCTCTCAAGGAATGCAGAGAAATCCTTTTTTTTAATTCAGTGGTGATCCTTCATTTGAAGAAAATCTTTCACAGCCCATATGCCAATACTGTAGAGCAAGGCTTTATGAACCCCAGTATCTGTGGGGATAGGAAAGCCCCAGAAAACAGCAATGCTGCTTTAAGAAGTGAAGTAAGTCCTCGATAACAACAACAACAACAACAACAACAACAACAACAACAACACAGACTCTATTTACCAAGGAGCATAGGTGGGCATGAAATGTTGCAAATATACCAGACAGTTGAAGGACATTGGAAGAATATTTGAAGGACAGTGAAAAAGATGCACTGAAGCTAGCACACCACGAAGGCTTACTGAATACTGGAGAAACAAAACTGGCCTACAAAAAAGATCCAATGAAGAATAAAAAAGAACAATGTCAAGGCAAAGTATTACATAGCTAGTACATACACAAATTAGCAGGCAAAGCAGATAACAAAACCTGGAAATAGCTTAGAGCAAGAAAGTTGAAAAAAAGAGACAGAGGGGCTAATTCTGGATGTATAAGACCAAGCCTTACGAATAAATGCATGCAAAGCCATAATTGAGATGATAGCACCAGACATCAAAAGCTACCTCTGCAAAGAAGCTGAAGAAACAGTGGAACACTTAATTAGCTACTGCAAAAAGTTTGTGCAGACAGACTACAAAACAACAGCATGACAAAGTAGTAACAATGATGGAATATCTGCAAGAAGCATCATTTGTCTACAAGCGAGAATTGGTGGGATCACCAAATAGGCAAAGTAATAAAAAGAGAAGAAGCTTCAGTGCAAGATCACCATCAGTCAATTGCAAAAGGTAACTTCACTTGAAACAGCTTACATCCTCTAATGATACTTTTAACATCATCAAACATCAACATCTGCCTACCTCAGGTCCTTGGGAAGGACTCAATATGAGCACAAAAATGCCAAATTCAGTCAAACATCTGGCTGACTGTGCCACCAACCATAATAATAAATTACCATATAATTATTTTAGTTGCCCTACAACCTGATATTTCCCCTTAGAATAAAGATGTATTCTCTTGGTCATTTTCTTACTACACTTTGTTGTGTTTTTCTAGCCAAGTAACAAGCATATCGTCACAAAGCTGCAAAGTTATATACAATGAATTAGGCTATGCTCCCACAAATAAAGCAAAGAAAAAAAGCTAATAGCCAACATTGTCATCTGCTCACAATTTATATCTATCTCTCTATTTGTCTGCCTGCCTGCCTATCATCTCTCTCTCTCTCTCTCTCTCTCTCTCTCTCTCTCTCTCTCTCTCGCTCTCTCTCATCTCAAGACTTTTTAAATGGTGTCAGGTGATAAGTAGTTGCCTACTTCAACTCTCATATTTGCAATGTTAGAGGAAAATTACTATTCTCTTCCTTTTTAGTTTGTTTTGCACTGAAGCTTATACTCATATATGCATACATACAAAGTATCAATTTATTCATATTCTAAGTTCTCATAAATTCTATGATTTGTCTCAGAGAAACAAACATATGTCCAGTTCAAAGAACTCTTGTCCAGTTTGCTTACACTAATAGTTTTAACAGAAGCACACATTACAATTACTTAGATCTTTTCAGATGTCATACAAAGGAATCCAGAACTATGAGAAATAATTTATGTGAATTGTTTCATCTATGAAAGATGTATCTGTCATATCCTAGTGATTGTAGGAACTACAGTATCCTACCCTCATATTGTGTTAAGGAAAGCAACCTACCCGTGTTCACCAGTCTACATAGACATGGACAATTTCCACTCGGGTGGCCTGTTTGCACACCTCTCTTCGTCCCTGGCAGTCAACTTCCACATCAGCTCAACCCCCATTCTTTGTCATCTATAAATTCCAGAGATTCCTCACTCCCCTCCCTTTTTCTCCCCTTCTCTCCCTTCCCCTCCCCTCTCCAGGCCCCTGCTCAGCAAAACAGGCCCCGCTTCCTCCACTCTCCTCTGCCTGACAGATGCCTCAGAGCCTGGGGCCGCAGTTAAGGTGACAAGATGCAGCCATTCTTTATGAACATTTCATTCCCGCTCGCTACACGACGTAAATTAGATTGGTGTGTTACATTCGGGCGAAAAGCAAGCGATGTCACTGCTGAGCCGGCCCATTGGATGGAGAGGCTAATCCTGCCGTGAATTTCATTATAGCTTTTATACCCTCAGAATTAGCCGGGCGGCAGTGAGCCTGATTGCCTTTCACTAGGGGTTGCTGGGGAGCTGAGCGGATTCCACTTCTGATGGGGAACGCTGCCGAGTGACCCCCAGCTCCCAACCACTTTGATGACTGTGCCTTTCCTTGAGAGGGAGGGAGGGAGGGAGGTTTATATCTATCCCTCCCTGGCTGCACCATAATGGAAGTGGAAATGGAGCCCCTCTGTGAGAAATGGTCAGAACCTAGTCAGGGGTAATTGCTCCCTGTGGGGGTGCAATATGTCAGTGGCTCCTCTACCACCTCACACTTGCACTCTTTAACTCAAGAAACTCTTTCTTTTCTTGATTGTTGTTTCTCATTTACACCTTAAGCCCAGCATGGTAATTTTGTTCAGAATGCTGTGGTTGGAAGGAGAGGCTTTGAGACATTATATTAACCACGCCAACTAGTAACCACCATCCTTCTGAGAAGCAAAACATCTTCAAAGAAAAACAAGAAAGTCCAGTTGCCTTTTGAAAAAGCACCTTTGGGACACCTATTTACTTCAGTTTTTCACCACTTATATATATCTTGCAATTATTCACTCCATTTTCCCTGTTACGTGTAACTGTGTTATTATTGATAGGTTAAATTTTAAATCTAAACTCTTAATGTATCATGCAGTATAATATATGCTGAAGATCATTTGAATTACAATCTACCGTATATAGACAAATACATGCACATTCATATCCCTGATCAACACACTTCTAAATGTTACAGAGAACTGAATAACAGAGTTGGAAGGGACCTTGGAGGTCTTCTAGTTCAACCCCTGCTCAAGAAGAGGAACTATACCATTCCAGACACATGGTTGTCCAATCTCTTCTTAAAAACCTCCAGTGATGGGACACCCATGACTTCTGAAGGCAAGCCATTCCACTAGTTAATTATCATGAAATTTATCTTTAGTTCTAAGTAGGATCTCTTCTTGCTAAGTTTCTATCCATTACTTCTTGTCATATCCGCAGGTGCTTTGGAGAATAGGTTGAAACACCCCCCCCCTTCTCTGTGACAGCTCCTCATATATTGGAAGGCAGAGGGTGGGTTCCTGCCAGTTCGGACCGGCTCTATAGAACTGGTAACGGGAATTTCCCCCGTTCGCCTAACCGGCAGTGATGGTCGGCTGGACACGCCCCCGAACCGGCTCTCTCGGCAGCGCCATAGGCACCGCCATCTTGTTTTTTTGCTTCTGTGCATGCACAGAAGTTAGGTTTTTAGCACGCAGTGCGTGAGGAAGCGAACCGGCAGCGAGGTAAGGCAGAACCCACCCGTTGGAAGACTGCTATCATGTCACTCCTAGCCCGTCTCTTCATTAGACTTGATATACTCAGTTCCTGCAACTGTTCTTTGTACACTTTAGAATCCATTCCCCTAATTATTATTGTTGCTCTTCTTTGCACTCTTTCTAGTGTCTCCGCATCTTTCTTGTATCAGGGTGTCTAAAACTGGACACAGTATTCCAAGTATGGTCTTACCAGTGCAGTATAAAGTGGTACTAATATTTCACATGACCTTGATACTATCCCTGTGTTAATGCAGCCTAGGATTACATTGCCTGTTTGGTAGTTGTAGCACACTGCTGGCTCATATTTAAGTAGTTGTCCACTAGGACTGTTAGATCCCTCTCACTGTTACTGCCATTGAGCTATGTATCACCTATTCTATACCTGTGCATTTGTTTTTCTTGCCCAAGTATAAAACGTTACTTTTCTCACCACTGAATTGCATTTTGTTAGATAGGACCCAATGTTCAAGTCTGTCAAGACTATCTTCTAAATTGTTGGCTATTCCACCAAGCTTGGTATCATCTGCAAATTTGATAAGTTCCTCTTCTATCCCTTATTTAAATTGTTTATGAAGTTGTTGAAGAGTACTGGGCCTAAGACAGAACCTTGGGATAACGCACTGCATACTTCCCTCCATATAGATGTAATTCTATTGAGGACTACACATTGAGTGTGGTTTGTCAGTCAGTTACAAATACATCTGGTGATGATGCAGTCTATTCCATATTGTTCTATCTTACCAAAAAGTAGGTTGTAGTCTACTTTGTCAAATGCCTTACTGGACCACTAATTTAGACATTTTGTTGAAGACTGCAATAAGGTTTGCATTCAGCATGGTGGGGCATTCTGACATACCATTTATAACATGTTTTCACATTCACTTTTTGACATATCACTGTCTCTAAAATATTGATATTTTGTCTTTGTGTATTTTGATCTTCCTCTATCTTAGCAATCTTTTCAATTAGTCATATATTACCTTGGAGTAAGTGTATTTATAAAATACATATCCCACATTTTCATATTTTTAAACCAATGCCATTAAAAACTGGGAAGCATTTATGAATTTTCAGAGAACTGATACGGGCCTTTTTGTAATCTTGCCAAAGCAAACATAGACACTTAACAGCTACAAAACACTTAACAAACACCAGCAGAATTTTAGCAGAGAAGGAGATGGGAGACAGAAAAGAGTAAGGGTGGGTAGGAGTATTAGGATTCAGATGAAATGAAATATAATTGTAATTGGTTCATCTTGTCACCCAAGCAGCTTCACTGAGGGGATGGAAAGGAAGTCAGTCTAACCAAAGCAATGTGATGATTATTAAACAACCCTCACCCTTTTTCTGTACTTTGTTGTGTCACCCAAACAAAGTGGAGCTTGCAACATTGCAAAATTAACAAAAACATTCTGTGGATGTGGCTGTATTGAAGTAAAGGTTGCAATATTTGATCATTAATGTCTTAGCAAAATAAATAAACTATACTATAAAACTTTGATAAAAATCCAGTCTAAAAAATTTATATTAAATGTTGCTATTTTGTGTTCTTTTCCCCACTAAAATATATTATTCACAGTTCCTTCTTTACAATGGAAATAACTAATTGACAGACAGAAGCTGCAAGTAGCACCCAAAGCAATGTTTCTGCTGATCATATCAAAATGCTTTTAAATTGTTAACAGAAAAAAATTGTGTGATCTTAGTTCTTATTTCTCTATTTGAAAATTGATATACAATATGTAATTGAATATATTTTGTATTAAGCTTATATCTATGGAGCATGATCTATAATGCTAAGCCTTCCTCCTTCCCTAGCTTTATTATGCAGCTGATTGTTCACAGCTTCCAAAACTACTTCCTGGAAAATACTGAAGAGCAGTAATTGGAGGTGGCAGAAATTGTCACTCTCTAATTTAGATTACCTTGCCTCTTTCTCTTGAAACAGATAATTGCTTTTTCTATGTAGCTATTTCATCAAATATCAATTAGACTTTTGCGAGCAACCCTGTAATATGACAATCATCTGAGTTTATGCTCTAATCACTGATGCAGAAGAAGAGGAGATTGATGAGTTTCTATGATCAAGTTTGAAATCATCAGAACATGCAAAAAAGATGTGCTGCTTGTGCCTGGAGATCAGAATACCAAAATTAGAAATATCAAGGAGTAAAATGTATTTGGACTGCATAGCTTCAGAAACCAAAATGAAGCAGGAGAATGACTTATCAATTTCTGTCACTCCAATAACTTCTTCATAGTTGTTTTCAAACAATCAAAACAATGTCTGTATACATGGATATCACCAGATAGAGTACATAACAGTTAAATCGATTAAAGTATTGCTAAAAGAAGGTGGAATTTATAGTATCAAAGATATGGCCAGACCGGTTTCCATAATATGATCTTAAGCATATACCCACAATTTTCAAGGACAACATCAGGACTTGCTTTGAAGTCCCAAGGCTCATTCATAGAGAAACAGAGGAACTGTGTAATGAATATAAAGATGTTGTTAAGGATGAATGTGACAATGATGCAGAAGAAAACAAACTGGATGTCAGAACAAAGCATGGAAATTGTCAAGAAGAAAAGAGAAGCCAAAGCTAAGAAAGATACAAATCTCAAGAAGGAAATTAACAAAAAGTTTCAGAAAGTTGCTAGAAAACACAAGAAGCAGTATTACAACAGTATCTGTACAGACATTGAAAATGGAAGTAGTTATGTAAAAACAAGGAAAGTCTTCCAAAAGATCTTGGAACTCAAAATGAGGTTCTAACTTGGAATGCCATAGAATGCCAATGGTGTTTTAAACACCAACTTAAAAAAAATATCAAAGTAAGATGGAAGTATATTGAAATACTATACACTAGAGGCCAGTATCTAAGACACTTTAGGAAATATTCCCAAATTATAAGAATCTCTAGTTCTAAAAGATGAGGTTAAATCAATAATTCAGTTCTTACCAAGTGCATTCAAATACTGCACATCACTGAATAGAAGTGATGTGATTTGAGTTCTTTCTGTGTCAGCTCTAATCTTTGATATCTCCATTTAAAAGGAAAACAAATTTGGAATAAATATAAAACTTTTTTGCCCAAGATCTTGGAGAACTATTGCTGCTGCCAGTAAAAATAGTGAGGAATAGTTTAGATTAACAAATATTCTGAAGTGGGATACAACAAGACAACTGTCTTTAAAAGTAAGATACAATAAGACATACTGAAAGTAACAGCAATCATATGAAGTATGCAAATGGTACATAGCTTGACTTCACAAAATTGGTAAACTTTACATTTCCTTATGTTTATCCTATTTTTGTGGGTTACTAAACTACTTACATCTACAGTAGCAAACAGTACCTATAAAATCTAGACACCAGAGAAAAGGTGGTTGGTTCCTTGTCCTCCTTTTCATATTAAGTATACTTAATTATTTAATTTTAATTCAATTTTCATTTTATTTGTATAACCCACTCCTGGGGGAAAAACCAATCATGGCAAGAGATTTAAGAATATAATAGCTGATCAGATCCAGATAATCTTGGATAAAATAATTTCCCAATTAACCAGCTACCATGGTTTATTGTAGAGAGAAATGAGGAGGAGAGCCACCTACTTGATTCTTTTGTAGTCTTAGTAACATATGATTCCACTGACTACTGATTCTTCTAGACAGGTTGCCCAAGTTAGTATGGATTAAAAAGCTTTAAAGTGGTGCTATTAATACTTGGATATGATGAAATGAGTCTACAAAGGGGGAAGTGATATGATGCACTACAGTAACACAGCAGGTACTCAGGAAAAAGAGAGCACATTCCAAGAAGTGGGGAAAGACAACAGAGCACAGTTCTGAGTTGGATCATGGGAAGAGGAAGAGATTTAGGATAGCCACTCCCTAGAATCTCCCAGGGTATATCTATTAGTTTGGGGTAGCTTAGATTTAGCCTGGCAAGATTCTGCCTATACAGTGTAAGCAAATAAAGAACTGAACTTTGGAGGAATTGATTTGCATAGTTCTTGGGCTAGGGCTGACATTGGATGACCATCACTAAAGGGTCATACTTGGAGATTTCTGCTTTACTTCATGGCTGTGAGGTTCCACAAGGTTGTCTTTCATTCCTCATGCTGTTTAATATTTACATGGATGAGATCGTTCATGTCTAGTTTATACTCAGGCTCAGTAGTAAATCACAGGTTTGCAGAAATTTAGCCCTTAATTTAGTTCTTTTATAAACACTTGCAGACGTAAGTCAGTAAGATTAGAAATTGATTGCAGAGATGAATCTAGCCTCTAATTCAACAGTTGATTATCTTCTGCAGAGCAAATATTTCACACACACGCACACAAATATGAGTGAAAGCCAGTGTGGTGTAATAGTTAACGTGCTGGTATAGGAATGGGGACAACTAGCTTTTTATCCCCCTAGACATGGAAGGGCCTGGGTGACTTTGGGCCATTCATTTTCTCTCAGCCCTAGACTGGAAAGTTTAAAAAGGTCTATTGTATCTAACAGCCTGTGTTATAAATTATGCTTCAATGAAGAGGTCTTAATCCTGCAGTGGATTGATTTGGCATAACAATAACAATAAGAGACTATCTGAAATAGAATCACTGCTCAACACAATCTGAATATGCAGCCAAAATATTGCAGTGAGATTTGGACTGGACAAAGGTGCCAACCTTACCACGAACAGGAGAAAAATATTTAAAACTGAAGGAATCAAGATGCCCTATGGAAGTAACATCAAGAATACAAAAACAAACAAACAAACAAACAAACAAACCAAAAACCACCCTCTAACAGGCAAATTAAATGAAGCAAGTTTTACCAACTGAGGCAGATGCACTTAGCTTTAGCTACAGCCTCACTTGGATAAAAATAGCCCTGCAAAAGAAATCTACATCCTGGTCATTTCATATTTAGTTTACTCTAATGCATTAGTTGTACAGCTGATATTGAAGGGAGTTTGAAAATTACCGTTATCAGCAGAATGCTCAGCAAGAGTACTGATTGGAATTGGACAATATAACATACCAGGGGTTGTTTTATGACCTTCCATGATTCCCAGTTTATTTCAAATTCCAAATCAAGATGTGTTTTATAGGTTAGCATCACAATATCTGACAATATCACAACACCTCTTCACTTACCTTTCCACCTATACCCAAAAGTCACCTTTAGGTGGCCAGATTTTGTGTGTGTGTGTGCCCGACCAATATATTTTTATTCTAACCTTTTAGTAATAAATCTGCTGTGCTTTCTAACCCCCTTTTTTCATTGTTAGTGCTTTGATGTTTTATTCCTTATTTTATTCTATATAGGTTATATAGTGTTTTGATGAAAATTTGCTTCTTGTATATTATTGTTAAAATTCATGAGTTTGATTCTTAATGACTTTCAGTTTTTTAAATAAAAGGTGGTATATGAATACTTTAAATAACTGAGTTTTGTTGTTTGCAATTATGACTCTGTAGTGATGTAATTGTTGCTATTTAAACAGTCCCCCAAATTACACTCCTTGAGGTGGACTGCTTCACTTGTCTAACAGTAGGGATATCATGGACAACACTTTCCTCTAAATAATTTCACAGGGAAGGAGTGAGGTACCCGTTAGGCCAGTGCAAAGTGAGTCAGCTTTACTCAGTGAGATGCTTCACAAGCCTGAAAGTGACACAGTTCTCCTTAATGAAACATTTCGAAGTCACTTGGAAGCCTCCTCCAGCTGTTCTGGCAGGGTTCTCTGGGTATGTACAGAAGATTTTTGTGGCTATTGTAATTGTCAGTGCTTCAGAGTAAAATAACAGGGCCACTTTATTGTTTGAAATGGGAGACTGAATGCCGATTTGAAGGTGTGCTTTCTCCTGAGCACTGCCCAATGCTTTTCAGCTAAGTGGAAGGTTTTACCAGAGAGTGAGTGGGAAAAGAGAATATACCAGCGCCAGCCTCCCTTTCTAAAACAAAAAGCAAAAAGCATTGAACAATCACTTAAGAATTAGAAGAGGAAGAAAAACTTCACAGTTGGGTTTCTCTATTTTGTCCTGCTAGTCTTCCGTCATCTCTAAAGTGGCTCCAGGTGAGCTGTGCAGTGCTGACAGATGACGCCCCTCTCTTCATCTGGGGCAGATAATGCCAGAAGAACTGTTAGGTCGCTATTAGCATGCAAATAATGTGAGGGAGCTGAAAAACAGAGAAAGTGAAAGAGAGAATGTGTGTGGGAGAGAGAGAAAGAGAGAGAGAAAGAGATGGAAGGAGGCAGTTGTTTTATTCATGGCTGGTGATATTACAGACTGAGTGAAAATCACATTATCGTAATGGGAAAGTTAGAGTTGCTGAGACGATGCCCTGAAGCCTGCACACTGATTGGGGTGTGATTGCTATCTGTATTTATATGTAGAAAGCAAAGTTCACTCTCAGTTCAAGATGGTGGTGTCTGCTTCTTTCATTCCATGTTATTCTTCAACAGAAAAAGGTGGAAGAGAGAAGAAGCAAATGTGAATCAGATGGGGGGGGGGGATTTCCAAACTGCACAGGCAGTCTGACCCTCTATACTTTCCACACTGCCCTGGTTCATACCTACGTAAATCTTTTTTTTTTAAACAGCTGCCAAAAAGCTGCAAGAGAATGGCAGTACAGCTGAATTGTAAAGAACCTAAGAGAAAACACACGTTGGAGGAGAAAATAGCAAGACTGAATGTGCAGAAAACCTTGTGAAGTATTTGCAACAAATCTGCAGCAAATGCAATTCAGAAGGATCACAATCTAAGTTGGCCACCCTTGACTTAGTCTCTATTAGCAAGGCCATTACTAACCTCTCCTGAGGGGTATTATTAGAAATGAATATACACTAGAGATTTAAAAAAAAAATTTCTTTCCTCTCCTCTGAAGATCATCAACTGATCTAAAACTGGGGGAGCACAAGGCCACAGAGAGACAATATATTCCACCTTCCAAGAAGAATATCATGGCAAAGGAAGGACCTCTATGCCCATCCTTTGGCCAGAGCTGTGCAAAGCTGCATCTCCTTCATCTCTCTCTGCCAGAAATGGCTAGCTTATCACAGACTAAAGACCTAAAGTGACGCAGATAATGACTTGTGTCATAGTCCTACGAGGCTAAAGTCATTGGGTACATGGAGGCATGGAGAACATCAGCCTGGTCCATAGATAAATTATAGACAAGGAAACTATAGAAGGAGATTCTCTTTCTGCCTAGAAGAACATTCTACTCAAGTGGCTTAACATTCTCAGGCTACTGAACTGGAAAAAAAAATCATTGACTTCATCCATGGGACTGTTTGAATGAACTCTAAGCCTTTTCTATTGGTTTCATAGGTTTAGACATGGCGAGCATGCTCTGGATCCCATTAACACAAGAGTATTGTCTTGTGGCTGCCTGGAATCATCTCTGCTGTTCTCCACCAGAGCCACCATCTGGCTTCAACCATGCTATTCTATGGTAAAGTTTTTTTTTTTTTAAAGAAATGACTTTTCAACAGGCAAAGGCCAGGACAACTTGCGATCCTGGCTGAGATAAGAAGAATGGTTTGAATTTACCTGTATGCCTCTTTACATCACCCTTGACTAATACTGCAAAAGAATGCAAGTGATGGTTGTGAATGACCAAGGAATCCAGTTTAAACTTTATAAATCTAAATGTAGACATCCAAAACTAGAATGGAACAGTCAAGATGAGGCTACTCCACTAAGTAATAAAAACAGTAAAAGTATAGCCAGACTAAATTGCTTGTTGATAGAAACATTACACAACTTGTGCAGTGGCGACAGAATTAGCAACTGCTGGCAGAATCTAATTTTTGTTCCAGGTTAAGTAGAAATTTGATTCAGCACTACAGAATGCTATTTTTTGTTAAACTTCCACAGATCTAGGACTCTTTCAAAAGAGTGCTAAAACTGCACCAATAAGACCTGCATGTTGTGATAGCAAGTGCTAATTATGCATTGTGTGAGCAGGTGTTTCCGTAAAAACTAGGTCTACAGTTGTACAATGTTTTTGTCAGCTCAAATGACCATGGGGGGCAACTTCCAATGACCAAAGGGGAGGAAATTGTCTAGTGCAGTCTGAAGTAGCCAATAGAAGCTGGAGAAATTCTAGCTGACTTCATTAGAAACAATTTAATCTGCCAAGTGTGGCAAATAATATCTATGGCCAAAAATGGGTTAGGAGAATAGAAAAAACATTGCTTTAAACCTGGAATAACTTAGGAAGTCTGAAATTTTATCTGTTAGATTTATATCTAATAAATCTGTTCTTCAGAAACTAAGAATGGTATACATCAAGCTCCCTCTTTTCATTTTTATCAACAACAATCTTGTTGAAAAGCTTGTGCTGAAAGCGTGTGACTGACCTGAAATAATTTAGTGAGCTTCCATGAAGGCAAGAGTGGGGCTTGAACCATGGGGCTCCCCAGTTGACATCCAACATCTTACCATTGCATATAGTGTCCGTCTTAAGTTGCATCACTATAGGCTGTGAATGAGATGAAACAATTTTGGAAGGAAGGAAGGAAGGAAGGAAGGAAGGAAGGAAGGAAGGAAGGAAGGAAGGAAGGAAGGAAGGAAGGAAGGAAGGAAGGAAGGAAGGAAGGAAGATCAGAGCACAATTATGCTGTGATAAAGGAGACATGAGGAAGGACTTTTGTCACCCATGATGCTGGAGGAAAATCAAGTACGGTAATTAGAATAGAATAGAATAGAATAGAATTTTTTATTGGCCAAGTGTGATTGGACACACAAGGAATTTGTCTTTGGTGCATATGCTCTCAGTGTACATAAAAAGACAAGATACATTCGTCAAGAATCATGAGGTACAACACTTAATGATTGTCATAGTGTACAAATAAGCAATTAGGAAACAATCAATATTAATATAAATCGTAAGGATACAAGCAACAAGTTATAGTCATACAGTCATAAGTGGGAGGAGATGGGTGATAGGAACGATAAGAAGACTAATAGTAATAGTAATGCAGCCTTAGTGAATAGTTTGACAGTGGTGAGGGAATTATTTGTTTAGCAGAGTGATAGCGTTCGGGAAAAAACTGTTCTTGTGTCTAGTTGTTTACAGCAACAATAGAGGCAGAATAGAATAGCAAATGTCAGGCTGGTACAATTTTCTGCTACATCAAAGATGGTTGGATAAGTATTTCAATTCAGCATTAGCTGAAGATCACCATTCTCTTGCTTAGGTCATCTCCAAGACTTAACAATTTGAGCATTCACTCCTACACATTTTTTGCAGTCCTTAAGTGGGTAGGATCAAATATATACTGAAATCTTTGAGTGACAGAATATAGAGGATAGAAAAGACTATATTATAGGAAATAAAAAGCAATTGAGATAATTCTCCCCTCACCAGGATCTTTCAGGTGTATTATAGCTGCCTAAAACATTATTTGAAATCCTTGTTTACTGTATTAGTAAGGACAGAGATGGGGACAATTATCTGACTCTTTTAGAATGGAAATATTTTAAGTTATACTACTTTTTCTTCTGGTGAATTGGTGACTCCTGGTTCTGTGCATTTACTCAATTGTATTTCTGTCCCTTGACCTGGTAGCACTCTGGCACTACCTTAGTACAATGCAAGTGTAAATCCATCAGGTTAGTATATCTTTGTGTCCTCCAGGCATAAGCGGATTTAGAAGTAATCCTGTCTTTGTCCAATGGGCATAACTTCTAAAGCTAACAAACTCTAGATGTTTCCCTGTGAACCTCCCTTCCTGCCCATGGCTAATCATTGGGTAGTTAGCATTTCCCTCTAGAGAAAGAATCTTCACTGTTTATTGGTTGTGAAGTATATGGTACTAAATAAAATCAACTTCTTTTGACATACAGTACAACTCCAGATCCTGCTCTCACCTGAGCACAGATTGAACCCTCTGCAAAAGGGTGATTTAGCTTCCCTTAAGGCTCTAGATAGGGGGGAAAACAATGATTTGCCAGCTACCCAGGAGCCTCCTATTTCACAAAGGATAGAATCAGTAGTAGCTGATTCCCTCAAATGGGGACCAACTGTTAACTCGTTTCTTCTTCCTCCTACATCAGGGATGTCAAACTCGATTTCATTGAGGGCCGCATTAAGGTTGTGTTTGACCTCGGGGAGCCGGGTGGGCATGGCCAGGGTGGGCATGGCCAGCTCGACATCACTCATGTCGGGGGTGCCTGTGGTGGCCTGAGCGGTCTACCAGTGAAAACGGAGCTCAGGAGGGCCGCGCGCAGCCCTCCCGAGCTCTGTTTTCGCTGGCAGAGAGTTGCAGGAGGCCTTCGCAGCCAAAAATGGAGCTCCATTTTCACTGGCAGAGGCACCGCAGGCTGGTCTTTCGCTGTTTCCAGGGCGGCCCCATGGGCCAGATCAAAGCATCCTGCAGACTGGATCCGGCCCACAGGCCTTGAGTTTGACACCCCTGTCCTACATCATAAGATCCAATTGTACATCCTTTAACTCTCTGATACTTTGATGGTACAGACTGAGTTTCAAAAATACTTCTTCCTTCTCCCCATTTTGATTTTTTCTGTTTTTTTAAGTATCATCTTACCCAAGATCTCAGAAACAAGTTTAATTATTTTCTAAATCTTCTGTTCATATACTTAAACACATTGCGTTTTTCTATTAGTAGGAAAAAAATCCCACAATCCATATTTCTCATGTTTTTTACAATAGCATTAATGAAAAAATATCAAAACTACAGAGTTTAACAAAAACAAAGATTTTACTGAACTGTAATATTTGGGTTGGAGACAGCTTGCTGAAATATACTGTTCCAGTTTGCGTCTCCTGAAGAAAAAGTGCAGGTTATAGCAGCCAGGGAAGCTCTTCTCTGGATGTTACTCATATCACATTCTGTGCTACTATTGACAATGAACCTATTTGCCCAAAGATAAATTTGCAGTGCTTGACTCTGAATCTTGCAATCAATTCACTTTTGCATCTGATAAATTTGCAACAAAGCAAGCCAGAAGGGCAGTGGGTGGTATGCAGAGGCAACAATGGGAAATCTGCATGACTGAACACATGGAAATGTATGGAAATTAGACATGGCTAAATACTTCCGCTCTTCCCCCCACCCCACCCCTTTCCCTGCAGGGTGGTAATTCTAGCTGTGTACAGATGGGGATAAATGTTAATAATGATTAACTCCATCAGTGCTAGAATATGTTCACTTATATTAACTTATTGAAATTTGCCCATGAAATAGGTGGCAGTTACATAGGAGATGGTTGAAGTATGGTTGTTACATTTTTATAATGACATTTTATCAATGTTGCTTTTGATGTCCTTTTGTGTTTTTATTAGTGTAAGTTGCTCAGAGTCTCAGATGAAATGAGTAAGTGAATGTAAATAAATAAGTCTATCTCCTTATGTAGGTTTTTATGATCAGCTTAAATTCAGATTTTATTCTAATATGCAGCATGGAGAAGAATAAAGAGAATTGTAGCTGAACATTTAGTTCCAATGCTGAACATTTATAAAATCCAAAAATCCATATTAGGACAAAGGTTGAAAAAGTTGTCCTAAAATAATCCATTCACTATGCCAATTCATATGTCACCAAAATTTTTTTTTTTAAAAAAAAGATCTCTAAAGTTTCAAGATGCATTAGATGATGCTACCCTCCCTTCCTGCATACCACCCCTGCAAAAAAAAGAGAGGGAAAAAAGATTTAGGAGTGAAATTACTGGAAGTCATGAAATCTCTATGGGTCGCAATCCCAATAATGTCAACAAGTGTAGTAGACAATAATTTTCAAATTAGATCTTTGGGCTAAGACTGACTGAACTCAGAAATAGTTCTGGGAACATTGAGGTGAAGAAGGAAATAATTATCAGTCCTACATTTTAGAAAAATATAAAATCTAAAACTTACCGAGTCTAGTCATCATCATAGATAAACCAGCAGGTTTCTTTGTAAGTAGAAAATTCTTATGACAATGCAGAAAGTTTAAAAAAATGTTTTTAAAATGTTGATGAGGGTGAATGCTATTGCAAGCCTGAAGCAAGCAAAGAGCTAAGTCATTTTTTATTTATCCTGAGATTTGAGGTACAGGTAGCACTCTTGAATGACCATTTGTTCAGCAATCGTTCAAAGTTATGATGTCACGGAACAATGATGGTTGTTGTAGTTGTGGCTGTCATAGCATCCCCACAATCATTTGATCACAGTTTGAGCTCATGGAAACTGGCTTGCAATTATGACATTCATGGTCATGTGATTGCTATTTGTCACCTTTACTGCTGGCTTCTGATAAGCAAAGGCAATGGGGAAGCCAGCAGGAGGTTGCGAATGGCAATCATGTGACCACAGGATCAAGGGTGGGTTCTAACTTACCTCACTGCCGGTTCGCTTCCTCCCGCGCCACGTGGCCGCGCAGTGCCAAAAAATAAAAAAAGCCAAAAAAAGTGCCAAAAACAAGATGGCGATGCATGCGCAGTGCCGGAAACCCAGCTTCTGCACATGCGCAGAAGAAAAAAAAATAAAATTCCCCAAAAAATTTTTTTTCCAAAAAAAAAAAAAAATCCAAAAAAAAGATGGTGGCGTCCACGGACCGGCACCGACCAAACCAGCCCCGTGACATCACCGTGACATCACCAGCGGGTTGCTACCGGTTCAGGTGAACCGGTCCAAACCGGGAGGAACCCACCTCTGCACAGGATGCTACGACTGCATGGAATTTACCAAATAGCAGCCATTTCTGAAAATTCTGCTGTTGATTTGGTTGTCTGTCTGATTATACTTGGAGAGATTTATAGACAATGATGCTATCTTCAGAACTCTGATCTAGAATCAAGGCAAGAGAAGAATTATATTATGACTGATTTGTTATATATAATCAGTCTCTGAGCAGAAAGCTTGAAGTCAATGCACTTAAACAAAAAAAGATTCAAGGTAGAAAAAAGCTTAAGAAAATGATGCTTGAATCTCATGAAGAAAATGTCTTAAAGACAGAAAGTCAGGATGAGCTAATTCAGATCCAAGACTTTTAATGCAAGGCAATCTAAAGTTCTTAAATTTTCCTTATAGAGCAAGATGAGCAGCCTTGGTGATCATTATGGAAAAATGTTTTGTAAACTGTTTTCTCCTAAAGAAGTTCATTCAATTGAAATTGAAGCATCATCTTTTGTTGAAATCTCAGTCTTATTTTTGACCAAGCTAAGTTGTGATAGAACTCTATAGAAAAACCACTCTGGGAAATACCTTGAAGCTCTCCAGGCAAGCAACATTTTGGAAATAAATGAGGGGATTATTCTCAAAAAATGTATGTTACTAGAAGTGAATATTTAAAATTTCAAATACAGAATAATCATGATATTCATAGGTAGATGAAAAAAAATACCCACGAGTTTATGGGGTGAAATAAATATTGTGAAAATGAATATATCATCACAGTTGGTATACATTGGAGGAGGTACATCTATGTTAATTCCATTAAGATACAGTAATTTAGACAAATTAACAAGTAGATGATTACAGTTTAATGGAATGGTCAGGCTCCAAGGTTCTCTTTCTCTAAACCAGAGGTCTTCAAACTTGGCAACTTTAAAACTTGTGGACTTCAACTCCCGGAATTCTCCAGCCAGCATAGCTGGCTGGAGAATTCTGGAAGTTGAAGTCCACAAGTCTTAAAGTTGCCAAGTTTGGGGACCCCTGCTCTAAACTGTGACTCCCATATGAATATGGGGGGGGCCTTTACTTTCCCATACTTTCAATTGTACCTTTGGGCATACATACCGTGTTTCCCCGAAAATAAGACCCTGTCTTATATTTTTTTGAATCCTGAAATAAACGCTTGGCCTTATTACCATGCACTCAAAAGCCCGATTGGGCTTATTATCAGGGGATGTCCTATTTTGGGGGAAACAAGGTATTAACTTTGGGGTTGTTTTGGAATGAAAAGGAGACTAAATATGCACCGCTATGGGCACATGTAGAGAATTATTTTTGGGCACTTTTGAAATCTTGGCAATCTTGGTTCTAATTATATTCGGAATTTAGTTGCATTCCTAACATTAAAGGCAGCTTCATATATTTGGATGTTATGTAGAAAGAAACTATAATTTGATTCTTATTTTCACCAGAAATTTACCTTTGGAATAATTCTTACCTAAAAATATTGGATAAAAGTGGTTTGTGGAAAATTTGAGCTAAAAATTGAATTAAAAGCATTTTTTTAATTTATCCTTATGACTTTGAGAGTTACAAAAATAATATATCCCAAACTGCTGAAAAGCATTATTTCAGTTAAAAGTGTTTGCTATTGATTTAGATTTGATGCACTCATTGCCTCAGGAATTCCTATGATTTTGAACATATTAGTCAAAAGTTTTTCAAAAGCAAAACCAACTACTCTGTTTTATTTATAACTCACATTTTTACAAAGATTTTGACAATTTACAAGAGATTTAGAATAAATAATTGGATGCTCCAATTCTAATGTCAATGGTTCCAGATTTTTAAAATATTGAATATGTTTCTTATGATCTTAAGATGAAGCGAATTCATTGTGGGGGTTCCTATTGGATTCCTCAGTAAATGTTTAAAATAGCAATAGCACTTAGACTTATATACCGCTTTACAGTGCTTTACAGCACTCTCTAAGCGGTTCACAGAGTCAGCATATTGCCCCCAACAATCTGGGTCCTCATTTTACCCACCTCAGAAGGATGGAAGGCTGAGTCAACCTTGAGCCGGTGAGATTTGAACCGCTGAACTGCTAAACAGTCAGCTGAAGTAGCCTGCAGTACTGCACTCTAACCACTGCGCCACCTCGGCTCTTCAAAAAAAAAAAAAAACAATAAACTAAAGTAGAATGAAGAAATGAAATAAAACAAAAAAGCAAAAAAGAAAAAAAAAAAAAAAAAAAAAAAGGGCAGTTATCAACCTTTCTGTGCTGAAGATACAATAAATTTTAAACTATATTAGCATACATGATTTGGTCATGCCCTCTGGTGGTTTCCTATTAGATAGATATTCTCAATATGGTCAGTTAAATTTTAGTAAGGAAAGCCAGATTTAAAGAAGTTATTGTATAGTTGTTTTAAGTATCATAACATTGAAATATATCTATTTCTGAAGAATGTTGAACTTATCATGCTTGGATTGTTTCAAAAAAGATTGTTATATGTTCTTGGGAGATTTTTGACTCATATGACTGTAAGCAATCTCCATCCAAAAGTGTAATTTCCATATTGAATGTTCAGTCAAAACATCTGGACATCTTTACCTTCACATGGAAAAAAATTGGGCTAAATGCATTTACCCAATCTTTGCAAAAGTTCCAAGGAACTAATATTATAGGAATACTGTGTCTATAAGTTTTGTTTGCACAGGTCATCATGCTGTACACAGGTTCTGCATGGATGTACTACCTGGACAGACATTTGGTAACATAGTAAGCAGCCCAAATACCATAGAAGTGCCACAGTTCTAAATATTTCAAATTAAGTGCTATGCTGAAGCAATATGACACAGTGTAGACCAGTAGTGTCAAATTCGCATCTTCACGGTATCGTCGCGTGATGTATTCGGACTTTTCCCCCCTTTGCTAAACCAGACGTGGCCGTGGCCAGTGCGTGACGCATCCAGCCCGCAGGCCGCGAGTTTGACGGCCCTGGTATAGACTGATGGCAGATTCTTTTTCCTGCTTACCTTATCAATCAAATTAAAGCAAAATCTGAAATAATTTAAATGCAGTTTTAGGCCCACTAAATGCTTTATGACCATTATCTCATCCATCACTCCTCATGTTCCTTACAGTATTTGGTTCTACTTGGCTAGTTTCTAGACCATCATGACTGATTACCAACCTCAAGAGCCGTGGTGGCGCAGTGGTTAGAATGCAGTACTGCAGGCTACTTCTGCTGACTGCCTGTTGCCAGCAGTTCGGCAGTTCAAATCTCACCGGCTCAAGGTTGACTTGGCCTTCCATCCTTCTGAGGTCAGTAAAATGAGGACCCAGATTGTTGGGGGCAATATGCTGACTCTATAAACCACTTAGAGGAGGCTGTAAAGCACTGTGAAGCGGTATATAAGTCTAAGTGCTATTGCTGTTGCTACCATACTTAAAATAACAACAGTCAAAATTGTCGAGAGGCAATTTTAAGTCTGTAAGTGTAAAGAAATGCGCACGTACAAATGAAACTTCAGCCATATCCTTATTAAAAGATTAACTTAAAATGATATTTTTAAAATAATATTTGCAGTAGTGGTGTATTAAAATCTTTCAGTATTCCATTCATGATTTGATATTATTTGCAAAAATATTAATTTAACTGCATTTCTTTTCATTTCCTTTCAGTAGCTGTCAATAATGTCATTGTGAGGCCAATTCTGCTTGGCAGTGCAGCCTTGAGATGCTTTATTATATACAGGGGTAGAAATAATCAAGAAAAAAAAATATGCTGAATGAACAAACACTGCAGAAATTGGATAAAGGATAGGACTGGGAAAAAGTGGCAGATAGTTGTGTTATCAATGGGAGGATTTCTACACTACTAAAATGGGTAATATTATAGCATTCCAAATGCCATTCATATTAATTTCATGATGGGTAGTTCACATGTAAACATTTAACATACAGCAAGACTCTATATTGGAAGCCTATGAATTTAACAGAAATAAATCCAACTTTATTGAATGCTTCTAGATTTAAACAATATAAGATATTGTGGTCTTAATTAATTTTTGTCAAAATATGATTTCAGAATTCAGAGATAAAGAATTGTACAATGGATATGGGGGGGGGGTGAATCCAACAAGCTATTTACACATGCATTTTTTTCAAAGGTATTTGGTTATTGTACCTGAAGGAGAAGTCAGCAGGCCTACCTAAAATCCCTGGATGTTCATGTAAACCTGAGGCCAATGAATTTTTCACAAAGGTGAAAAATTCTTAGATTGGGACAATATACTTATGTATATTGTCATTGACAATATTGGGCACATAAGCCAATTTACTTCTGTTTCAGCTGTGGTACAGAAAAAAATTGCAAATCCAAGTTTAATATGAACAACTAGTGCTTCATGAAGTTTCAGTGGGAGCGAGGAATTCTTGTATTTTCAACATTGCGAAATCCACTGCAATGAGAACACTTGCGTATTGGTATGAAACTTCCATAAGGATTTAGGAATGAAAGTAATGGCAGGGTTTAATTCCCAAAGCACAGACCTTCCTCTGTCTTTTACAGTGGTCTACCAACTTCTGCCATTTTTCTATTCCTCCCCCCTTTCCCATCTAACTTCATTCTCTGTTTCCATGGTGTAAACCAGACTCAGCAGCTTCTTACACCTGCTGCTACCTGCTTCGCTGACTCTGCTAAAGCCCACAGATGTGCCTGTGTGATTAAATGCAAGAAATGGAAGATTAGTGAAGAAATGCCACTGAGGGGGTCCTTACAGTAGTGGAGCAAGCAATACAGCTGGAATAAGATTTCCCTGTGCTCCCCTCACTGTTGTACATGAACACTGGGGGATTCAGGGATGGAAAGAACCAGAGAGGAGACAGATTAAAACAAGGTGTTAATCAACTTGCTATAGAAAAATAATGTGAAGGCTTTGTGATTTGTTCAGCAAAGAATGAAATGGAGTATCTGTACTGAGGGTATCTGTACTATAGGGAAAAGATGAAGTTAATAATTCAAGAAGCCCTGATTGGTGCCTAGAGACTTGAGGATCTGGATTGGGTTAAACAAGCTGAATAAATCCCATCAGGTCAAAGTTGCTAGTCATTAGGACTAGCAGCTTAGTAAAATCAGTCCTAATAATTATTCTTGACAGGGTTATGCTTCCCTTAAAGGAGCTGGTTCAGTGGTGAAATCCAATTTTTTTTACTACCGGTTCTGTAGGCGTGGCTTGGTGGGCACGGTGTGGCTTGGTGGGCGTGGTGTGGCTTGGTGGGTGTGGCTTGGTGGGCATGGCAGGGGAAGGATACTGCAAAATCTCCATTCCCTCCCCACTCCAGGGGAAGGATACTGCAAAATCCCCATTCCCTCCCCACTCCTGGGGGAAGGATATTGCAAAATCTCCATTCCCACCCCACTCTGGGGCCAGCCAGAGGTGGTATTTGCCGGTTCTCCGAACTACTCAAAATTTCCGCTACCGGTTCTCCAGAACTTGTCAGAACCTGCTGGTTTTCACCCCTGAGCTGGTTCATGACTTGGAGATTCTCCTGGACTTTTTGCATTCATGTCAGAAGCACCAAAGCGCTTCGGGATTGAAAGAATTAGCCGGTGATATCACTGTTGCCCATGGGACACCCACAGTTGGGGGATCTTTTCATATCCCGGCAGGAGCTAGAGTGAAGGATGAAAGCTCATCCTGCCCCACAGCAGCACTCGGGTCTCGAATGCAGGCTTGCTAACCTCCAACCCATCATCCTAACCATGAGAACCACCATGCTCCTTTTCCGTGACTGAAACAAGGGAAACTATGTTTGGGGTGTCTTCCGCCACTTATACCTAGTGCACCAATTGTGACCCAACTTGAACCAAGATGATCTGAAAAAGAATCCATGCTCTGATCATAACTTGACCAGACTACTGTATTATGCTATACATTGCAATGCCTTTGAAGATGGTCTAGCATCGGATGAAACAACATTTGCTATTTAAAATAAAGACTTATGTGAAGTCATGGCACTGGTTGCTAGTTAACTTCTAGGCCCAGTTCAAAGTGCTGGTTATTACCTTTAAAGCTCTTTATAATGCAACTTTGGGATGTATCAGGCAAACCACCTGTTTGATCCTATCATCAAAGCAAAGACTCTTTCAGATTCACTCTCCCTGTGAGATGCAAGTGCAAAGCAATAGGCCTTGTCAGTAGCAGTCCCCATTGTAGGAAAGCCTCTCCATGTGGAAGTATAGTTGATTGGGAGCCATTAGGCATTTACAAAAAAAGCAAAGTATTTTAACTGAACTCTTAAATTAGGATTGGGATTGGGATTGGGATTGGGATTGGGATTGGGATTGGGATTGGGATTCAATTAGATTAATTTTAAGGATGATTTCTTTGGTTTTTTTAAAAATGATTTTACTGTAAATGCTGATCTTTACATTTACTTCTATTTTCAGTTTTTAAACTTGACTTGTCCCTTTCCCAGTGTTTGTTAACAGTGGGGCAGGGTATAAAACAGGAAGGAAGGAAGGAAGGAAGGAAGGAAGGAAGGAAGGAAGGAAGGAAGGAAGGAAGGAAGGAAGGAAGGAAGGAAGGAAGGAAGGAAGGATGGATTTTTGTTGGTAGATCTGGCTATAATATTGGGATTGTTGGTCAACAGAAATAAAAAAAATTGTTTAGGATTTCTTTAAAAAGGACTTTTGTAATCTAATAATTGTATTTAGTATTTATATGATGCTTTAAAGTACTCAAACAAACATTTCATCTTTTCTTTCTGTGGTCATTACCACAGCTCTTTATGATTTCTTGTTATAAATCAGGGATAGACAACATGGTGCTGCTATCAGCCAATGCTGGTCAGCTCAATGTCATTATAGCCTTTGTTCCTTGAATGCATTTGTCAGCAGTGTCAGGTTTCACCTAATATTCAGGGACTAAGTAATTTGACTGACTGATTGACTTTCATTATTATAATATCTACCCTAGCTTGGGGTCTTCATTCTTCCTCATCACCTGCTATTTCTGGAAACCTGGAAAGCTTGCACAAAGCTTTTACCTCTTGCTTAAGACCAACAAGCAACTATGTGGCGGAGACAAAATTCAAGCTGGAGATTTCCAATCACTGCACATTATGCCAGTGACTGGCTGATGCCCCTGAGCTTGAAATGTCTTATTATTCTCTGTGACAGATCCAATGACTGTTAAACATAAAGTAAATTATTAATCATATTCTTTACTAGGAAAAAAACCATACAGATAGCAAGTTACAAATAACATATGCAAGAAAGAGACAATGATATGAAAACAAAAGAGGCAAGGCACCAGCCAAGAAGATAACTGTCATATGTTAAAAGACTGATGACCGGTGTCATCATCATCAGCTCTAACAAAGGATCAATAAATAACAGAAATATGGATATAGATTAGAATTTCTGCTACTCGAGACAATAATGCCTGTTAGTATATGGGTTTTAAATGTCCAAATTCAAATAATGCTCCTCTTTTCATTTCCTTAACTCATAAGCAAAGATCATGTTGAATATCATATCAGTCATATATATATATTGTCATATATATTTTGCTAGCTGAGATTTATTTTGAGTTATTTCTTTTTCCTGTATTCTATGTCAGCACACCACTATTATCTTCCTAAGGTGCTAGGGGCTATAATCCAAGGCCAAGACAATATTATTGGGGGGGGGGGTGTCATTTAATTTTTAAAATCTACGATCAGCAGGTGGATGGACTTAGTTATAGGGTCAACAGGTGCAATGTTGAAAGACCTGAGAGACAAGATAAGGGACCAATCATCATGGAGAAAATCTAATTATGTAAGGGGTCAAAAATGGCTCATAATCAAATCAATCAAATCAATCAAATCAATCAAATCAATCAAATCAATCAAATCAATCAAATCAATCAAATCAATCAAATCAATCAAATCAATCAAATCAATCAAATCAATCAAATCAATCAAATCAATCAATCTCTCTGTTGCCCAAGGACATGGTCTTGGCTAATCTTTAAGAAGCAAAGCACTGTAAAAACAAAAAAAAAGTAATATGAAAGTGTATTACCATTGCTTTTTCTCTTGTTCTGAATTCTAGCCTTGTGATTTTCTCACAGTCCATGTACTAACCTGGTCTGGCCTTGCCTATTCACCAGAGCTTGAGCTTGACTTAAATAGTTTACCTTTAATCTTTCCCTCATCATGATAGTATGCATGTTTCAAAATTAGATCTTATAACAATCTCTGAGTATTTATCTCTGGCTGCACTCTAAGCTCTACATAGAAAGTAAGTTAGGCTTTCAGTAAATAGCTATCTATCTATCATCTAACCATTAAGAACTGTAGTAAGACATATGGTTCTTTTTCTCTGCATAATCTTTATAATCTCTTATGCAAGTCCTTCATTTCCTCTAGCTTCAGGTGCCCTCTTGCATACACCTTTTAGTATGAAAAGTTATCTGCCTCCTCCCTTCTTCTGTGTCCTGCATCTTCCCACATATCATAAATCTTAATTGCATCTGTGATTTTTTCCCCCTGCAGCATTAATTAATCATATTTAGGCCTCTTACCAGCTGTTGCTGCAAACTAGCCTCCTCCCAGCCCAAGGCAGGTGCCTATTACTGTGCAGAAGCTCAATCAGTATGAGGAGGGGTTCTTCTCCCCCTTCCCCTGCCATACAGAGATACTAATTCATCTGCCTTGCTTGTCAAGACCCTGCCTTCTCTGTCTTTAGATATCTTCCACTGTTACTCTCCTCCACTTGCTCAGAATTTCAGCTCATGTGATCTAGCTGAAGAATCAGCCATTCAAACAATACATTATGACAAGAATGAATGTTTGGAACAATAACAGCAGTGTTAAAAATTGCACAGAACTCTTCTTCAAATGATCACAGCAATGACAAATAGAAAGTTTTCACATATTGAGAGAGGCTAATTTAACACAGGATAATTCTGGAAGGAAAGATCCTAGTGCTATTGGGCAAAAAGCATTGTGCAGCTCTTCTCTCTTGTTCCTCTTCAGTGATTTTTCCTTTGGAAAGAAATACTGCAAAAGAAGCCATGAGAGAAAACAAGAAAGGTCCGAATAAATGATGCCACCCACTCCCCTTGCAAAAATTTGTGAATAATAAAGTCCAGCAATTGCACAACAAATGTTCCATCTGGGAATTTGGTGATAAGACAAAACATTTTTAAACCAAAACATTGAAAATGTTTATGCTCAATTGATTAGCCAATCCAAATAACTTTATTGGAAGAATGATAATAAAGCGTAATATAGTACCTTACTCGTGTGGTAATAAACATACTTAGTCTTTAAGTTACCACACAAACCAGGGGATGGGGGTAGATATTGAAGTAACTCCGCTATCCCCCTGGCACAAGGCATTTACATATCTTCTTCATGAAGCAAGAAAATAAGTACAGTAATTTCAATGAGATATAGGAAACATACTACAGACATAATGTTAGATTTGTCACTACGTTCATTTTAATTTGTCAGAAGGACTCCTATTCTGAAATGACACTGTATACTGATATGAAGTTCTCATGTGATACCTGTACTGCGCATGTGTTAATCTTTCCTTTGTTTCTCTTTGTTCTTCACCATGTAGACACAGACTTAGATGTTCTTATTTTTGTTATGAAATATATTACTTTTATTCTTTCCTGGACTCCAGTCTTATTATTGAGAATTGAGAGCAGGGAAACAAGATTCATTTCACCTCTAATTATTTTTCTCCGCAACATGGTAGCAGCGGCTGGTTTATCTGCTCTGATGTTTCCCCGCTCGTCATTCTTTGATGACCGGCCAGGTTTGTTAGCCTGATTTATTAGCGACTGAGGAACGCTGATTAATCC
>QLTV01001469.1:2373160-2388261 GCA_003457575.1 Thermophis baileyi
AGAATGGAAGATGCTACAAAAGTAAGTGGCAATTACAAGCAGTGGTGATTTATTGAATTGAATCAGTCTATATCAACCTGCCAACAAAAGTGCGTATAGTCAAGGCTATGGTTTTCCCAGTTGCAATGTATGACTGTGAAAGTTGGACCATAAGAAAGGCTGAGTGCCAAAGAATTGAGGCCTTTGAACTATGGTGCTGGAGAAGACTCCTGCGAGTCCCTTGGACTGCAAGGCAATCAAACCAGTCAGTCCTAGAGGAGATCAACCCTGACTGTTCTTTAGAAGGCCAGATCCTGAAGATGAAACTCAAATACTTTGGCCACCAAATGAGAAGGAAGGAGTCACTGGAAAAGAGCCTNAGGCCTTTGAAATATGGTGCTGAAGAATACTCCTGCGAGTCCCTTGGACTGCAAGGCGATCAAACCGGTCAGTCCTAGAGTAGATCAACCCTGACTGCTCTTTAGAAGGCCAGATCCTGAAGCTGAAACTCAAATACTTTTGCCACCAAATGAGAAGGAAGGAGTCACTGGAAAAGAGCCTAATGCTGGGAAAGATTGAGGGCAAAAGAAGAATGGGACGACAGAGAATGAGATGGCTGGATGGAGTCACTGAAGCAGTAGGCGTGAGCTTAAATGGACTCCGGGGGATGGTAGAGGACAGGAAGGCCTGGAGGAACGTTGTCCATGGGGTCGCGATGGGTTGGACACGACTTCGCAACTAACAACAACAAATGTCTTTATTCATCATATTTGCAAAGTTGCAATCATTGTTTCTTTGTGGAGAAGCAAAGGAGGCCAAGCATTTATTCAGTGATCTGCAACTTTTTTTTGACAGTGAGTTGCAACTGTCTATCAGTGTCACAACAGAGCTCATATTTCAAAGATAGTTGAGTCTCTAGACAAAGAAGTAGATGGGACCAAGATAGGAATAAACCAGGGGTGGGTTCCACTTACCTTCCCCACCGGTTCGCATCGCGACGTTTTGCGTGCGTGCATTCCCTCGTGCAATTTTGCTTCCGCACATGCTCAGTAGCTGCAATCAGCCCGAAACACAGCTGAGGAGCTGATCAGCTGTGCTTTGGGCGAAGGAATAAAGGTCAGTATAAACCCGGGGGCGGGCGGGAGGGCCCTTTTTCAAGCAGCAGAACAGGAAAAACCTTCCAAACAGTAAAAAAAGTCGCAAAAAATTCACAAAAAAAGATGGCGGCGCCCACGGACCGGCACTGGCCAATCCACTTGAGTGACGTCACCAGCGGGTCACTGCTAAAACAGTAAAAAAATTCAAAAAAAAAATTCAAAAAAAAAGAAAAGATGGCGGCGCCCACGGACTGGCACCGACTGAACCGGATCTGTGACATCACCAGCAGGTCGCTACCTGTTCGGGCGATCCAGTCCGTACTGGGAGGAACCCACCCCTGGAATAAACTTTGATTTACTATAATAGATGTTTAAACATAGTGTTAATTTTAACCGAATGCAATTAATATGATTACTTCCCATGTGTTTCACAATTTTCCCTAATTCCTGGTGCTAATCTTAAAACAGCTGTACTTAATGGCTTTTAGTAGGCTTATCGGCCTTGCGTCAACCAAACTCTATTCTCCTAACCCGTATTAAAATATAGAAGTGGAAGTAAGTCTAAGTCTGAGCATGGAGTGGGGGTGTGTGGAATATTTAGAAACACTACAATGTTCATGGGACAAAGCTAATTTTAGATTTGTGACCCAGACTCTTTGAGGAAAGGGAATGTTAACACTTTGGAGATCTAAACTTCATACAGCCTCCTGATAAGCAGCTGGATTTGGAACCTCTCATGACAGTCCAGAACGGCAAAACTTTCAGCAGCCAGTTAGCTTACAAATGCTAGTAATGTTCATCTCTCTGTCCACCTGGACAGAACAATATTTAAACTGCATTTTGTTGCCTAAAACCAATAGAAGAAAACATTTAGATGTGGGAAGAAATTGCACAAAATCACATCAAATATACCGCAACACAAGGATTTAGCACTTGATTTGAATGCTTGATAAAAATTAAGAGACTTACAGAAAGATATAGAAGTCTTACTGAAGGCTTCCGCAACTTAGATTTCTTTAAAATTTTGCTCAGAAATAAACTCCTTACAAGTATTTTGCAGCAACTCAAAAGCAGCTCTAGACCCGTCCAGTGTTCCAAAGGTGATTTGAGAGCTGAACAGACTTTATTACCAGATTTGCGCCAACTTATTTCAGTTCAGATCTAAGCTGATTTTCCCCTTTACAACACCATAGCCACAGAACCTGTGGGTGAACCGCACTGGCAGGAAATCATTATGGTTCCCTGGATTTAAGACAACCTTTGCTCCTGTCTTACTTCTATCAAATTTCTGTATCATGTTTCTTCTATCTGTCTACAGATGTTTTGAATCTCCCCTGCAGCCAAAATAATATCAGCAATATACAATATCAACCTAAAATATAGTAACTTTCAGTATGCCATTGTTTAATCTCCACAGCTTGTAAGAAATGTTTCAATGTAGGAAGATTGGTATCTCAGTAAACTGACCACTCAGGATGATGATGATCAAACCACCAAATAAATGTATATAATAATACAGTCTTCAGTAATTGGTTGCCAATGATTGGCTCAGGATATTTTCTACACATTTTTAGTATTTTAAGGTCTACAGAAGTGAAAAAATTGTAGATTGTAGATTTTACATTTTGTGAAGGATTTGGGAGTGAAAACAATGGGTATGAAAAATATTCCAAGACCAGCAATCACAGAATAAGAAAATCTATCATTTTACAGTTAAATAACTAGTTGGAAGATGTGACATGGCCCTGAAGCTTGAAGGTATCGTTTTGGACTTTATAAACTAAAAGGTGCCATTCTTCCTATCACTTGAGATAGAAAGGAAAACTGAAGAATGTTTGTTAATGCCACCTGGCTAAAAGAAAAAGAAACCATCTTTTTTTACCATTAGTGAATATTTTTAAAAAGCTCCCTCGAGTCCCTCCCTTCGTTAGAATAGAATAGAATAGAATAGAATAGAATAGAATAGAATAGAATAGAATAGAATAGAATAGAATTGAATTGAATTGAATTGAATTCTTTATTGGCCAAGTGTGATTGGACACACAAGGAATTTGTCTTTGGAAGGAAGGAAGGAAGGAAGGAAAGTTTAGCATTCACCGAGATTCAATGATCAATAACTCTTCATAAGGGGGCACAGTCCAGAAATCCAGGACAAAAGGGATGGGGAGGAGAGTGAAAAGTGACCAGAGAGAACAGGAGCCTTTGTTACAGTGCAACTGAAATAGAAGGATTTGCCTACATAGAAATGAAGTATAGCTTGCAAACTAAACAGCAGATTAACCCAATGTTTAGGGTATTTTACTACTTTATGGAGCTGTGTATTTCCCTTGACCACACAGCTCCATGAGCTAGTTTTCTCCAATCTGGCAACTTTTGGTGGCTGAGAATTTAAGGGGTTGAATCCCAAAATTTCTGGACTTTGCTGGGTTGGAGAAATTTGCCATGAACGGCTGTCAATGATGATTACCGACCCAAGTTAGTTTTAGGTAGGCTAAAAGGCAGTGGGATACAAAATCTGAGCCAAAAAAAGGCTCACAGTCTGTTTTAGATATAATAAGAGACTTCATGATTGGTTTATATACAGGTAGTCCTAGACTTACAACAGTTCATTTAGTGACTGTTCAAAGTTACAACGGCCCTGAAACAAGTGACTTATGACCGTTTTTCACACTTATGACCATTGCAGCATCCCCATGGTCACATGATCAAAATTCAAATGCTTGGCAACTGGTTCATATTTATGACGGCTGCAGTGTCCTGGGGTCATGTGATCAGTTTTTGTGATCTTCTGACAAGCAAAATCATGGGGAAGCCAGATTCACTTAACAACCACATTACTAACTTAACATAATGCAATGATTCACTTAACAACTGTGGCAAGAAAAGTCGTAAAATGGGGCAAACTCACTTAAGAAATGTTTCATTTAGCAACATAAATTTTGGGCTCAATTGTGATCGTAACTCAAGGACTACCTGTATTAAAGTCAGTTCCATCATTTCATCCCATTCTTTCCATAGCTTTATTTATTGTAGTATTATTACAAAACAGAAATTACAAAATAATTTTATGGGTAAAATTGCAGATTTGGTTCTGAAATTGGATTTTATTTCTATCCTGGGATTGTCCCAGTATATTTGCTTACCTTAGTCATTTAGTTTCCTCTCATCCTAATGGAGAATTGTTAGGCCAAGCACTTGAGAATATTGTCTGAAACACTAGCATTGGGTTTGATTTGTAAATCTTTATAATGGATGGAGTCAACATTTATTGAGATGGACATTAAAAGTATGGAATCTGTCTTACTATGCAGATTTGTAATTATAGAACTTTTTTGTAACATATACAATTAATTTCATTGCACCACTGGAATAGGAAACAATATTATTTCTGGTTATCTTCCAGGTGTCTAGAATTAACCAAGTTAACCATGATTTTCAGAATATTCACTGGGGAGAATCCAATGGTCTCAATTTTAGTGCAACTAGTGCAACTAGTTGTTTTAAACTTTTTAAAATTGAATTTTATTAAAGATGGTACCTTGTAATCAATACCTTTTGGAGAGACTTTTGCTATTGGCTATGTGCGGGTCAACCATGCTCCAGCCAACACAGATTCAGTATCAGTCTGATGCTTGATTGGGCAAGACTGACTGTATGAACACAGCCTCCTTTTAGGTTAACACTTTAGAAGAACATAGATGTACATGGGGGTGTAGGCATAATTGATGTGGTTGACTGGCTGGGTATACACTTAGAAACCACTTAACATATGCAGTGATCAGGTTTATAAAGAGACATAAAGTGGAGAGGGGTGAGAAATAATAAAAAAACTTTGTCACAATATGAAAGTCAGTTTTTAGGAAATGTTGTCCAGCAAATGTGAAAAGTGTCAGTTCAGGAAATACCAAATTATAATGGCAGATGAAGATGGGAATACTGATTAACCCAATCTTGAATCTTACTGGGTGACCAGTCACATGACCTGTCAGTTAATACCAGAGTTGAGGATAATAGACGTAGTATCTTCCCTGGGCTTCTTATATGAAAAGAGAAGGAAAGAGGGAAGAGCGAAGGGGAAGGAAAAGGAAGAGGAAAAAGAAGCATTTTTCATATGGCTAGTGATGTGGATATGAAACCATCATTCAAACTTGTGAGATCTTCATCTAGTTTTTTTCTATATCTACTAAGAATTTCTTGTTCACATTGCTCTCCACATTTAAGTCAGGTAAGTTTTGTTACAAATCTTGATGCCCATCTCTCTGCTAAATAGTCTGAATTTCATATCTCCCAATCATTCTCCATGGAAAGCTGATATCCCAGCTAGAGCCATTTGCTCTTCCAAGACCCAGTACCATTCTGATTTGCAAGGCTGACAAACTGAAGGGTAACTTTAATCTTTGACTGTGACAAATGCAGTAAAGCAGGGGTGGGTTCCAACTTACCTCACTGCTGGTTCGCTCCCTCCCGTGCCGCGTGGGCGTGCCGCGTGGGCGTGCCACGTGGGCGTGCCACGTGGGCACGCCGAAAAATCCCAATTTTTTTTTTTTTAAAAGCTATAAAAAAAAGCTGGCGACTGCATGCCCAGTGCCCGAGCAGTAACAAAAAATCCGGGGGGGGGAAAAAGCCAAAAAAAAGATGGTGACCGCATGCACAGTGCCGGAAACTCGGCTTCTGCGCATGCTCAGAAGGGGGGGGGGGAAATAAAAAAAATTCAAAAAATAAAAATAAAAAAAAATTCAAAAAAAAGATGGGGCCCCCACAGACCGGCACCGACCGATCCAGTTCGGTGATGTCATCGTGACATCACCAGCGGGCCACTACCGGTTCGGGAGAACCGGTCCGAACCGGGAGGAACCCACCCGTGCAGTAAAGGGAGCTATTTAATGGTAAAATACAAGAAAGATAGATTTTTACCAACCTGTAGTAAAGGAAAGGTTGCAAGAATATGTCAGAACATGATTTGTGCCAGTCATTGGAAGAAAAGGAAGACAGTTCTGGCTCCCTCTGGTCCTCTCCAAGCAGATATCCTTCTCTTTCTTCTGATAAAACAAAGATGTTGGCTCTTAAATCTAGCTATCTTAGATGGAGAATGACAGTTTACTGTTATCTACCAGGCTAACATATGACCTCATGCAGCAGTTATTGCCAGAAGCACAAGGCTGGATAATTTAATATTCTAATAGAATTCAAATAGCCTTTAAACTAACAGGGATAACAACTCTATTAGCTGCTATGCTAAGAGAGGAAAACAAAAAGGCATTGGGAACTATCCAAAGATTCATCAAATTCTGACTTTGATCAAGACAGCCCCATCACCAATTCTTTCTCCTGGTATCTATAATTTCTTGATACAAATAAAGTAGTGAATAAGGACAGAAACACATGTTGTAAAACAAAGAGACAATATGTGGAATACTAAGAACTAAATATAGTTGTGGTTTACAGTTGGCATCAACTTTTCTTTTTAAAACAAAAATCGAGTCATCTCCAATTTGCTTTGGCTTCAGTTCCCAATGGTCACGCTGTCTGTGGTAGTCTCAGCCCATCTAATGGTGCCAAATTGGAAGCTACTGCAGTAAACTTTTGCCTGAAGAGTTTGTTTCCTCTATTAGATGGACATCTGGAACAGGTTCTCTGATGCAGATTGTACTTTATTGTAGACTGCTAGTGCAAGACAGAGATAGCATTCTGATTTTGGCTGGGAGATCTGAGTTCAAATACCTGATCCACTTTGAGCAAACTACAGATTGCTTATATAAACCTGTGTGACTGATAAATAAGACTGAATAAGTCCAATATAGGGCTGAACTCTCTCTTAAGCTAAAGTCTGAATTCAAGCCAAAATAGTTGTGACAATGAAAAGACAAAATGATGTATTATACCACATTCAGAATAAGAATAAGCTGGGAATTGCCAGAGTTGCTGTTTTCTGGAAAAGTGTCCAGGAAAGCATCATGGTAGTTCTCTGGGAGAGAAATATCATCTTTTTGTCATTAAGTCATTCTCTCTCTCTTTTCTCTTGTTACCTTTGCAGGAAAAACCCATTTGTGCTCATTACACTCTGCCACACCTGTTTTTGTACAGAAATAAAGTAGTCATATTGTATAAGAAGCCTGGTCAGACAAAAAGCATAAATAATGCAAAATACAATAAGTGCATGCAAATCCACTAATACACACAATATGTTTTAAAGAATGGATATGGATTGCTGAATTTGGATTTGGGGTAAGAGGGGAGACTGCAGGGTGTAATAAAGGAGGATGAAATGGATGAAAATGATATTGTTAAAAGCCTTCTGCATCTGAGTTGCCAAAACAGGTCATTGCCTAGATAGGGCTATAAAGATTGTGCTATAAAGACTCTTGCATGAGAAATAAAATTGTTAATAATGTCAGCTTCAGCATCATCACTGCTGAGCATCTATATTAACCCTATTATGGAGATGAATGGGGCAGCTTATGCTCAGACATATTGCAACACACTTTTTGAGGACACACACATTCTAGGTCAAGTCCATTAAACTAAATCACCGCTTTTAGCTGTGGCCTGCAAGGTGCAAATGATTGAGAATCTATTCCCATGCTATGCCAGCAGTTAATCAGAGAGACAGAAAGAAAGGTGGACAAGTCATTTATCTGGCAATATTCCAGTTGAAACTTTTTTTAAAAAACAAAAACAAAACAATGCTTGAACTACCATAAAACATCATGTGAATGTAATCAGATTTAACACATGTTCCTTATTCAAATGAATTCACATCTTATTTCGTTCTATTTGAGTACTGTAGCACCAAATACTTCAATTTTGGTTTTCTGACTCTTCAACAAGTTATTTTTGGCCCTTTAAGAAAACTCTAATTTTCTTGCTTGCTTAATTATTTTTTTAGTCTTTCATATAATTTCTATATTGCTTTTTTTTTAACCTTCTCCAGATGGTTGTCCAGTCCTGTTTTTAAAATGAAAGAACAGTAATTTGTAGAAGGATCACTTCTTCTACATTTTATGAAGCCCAGGATTGTAATAGACTATGATTTTCTGCTGTAGTTTCTAGATGGCTGCTTTAGAGCCGAGGTGGCGCAGTGGTTAGAGTGCAGTACTGCAGGCTACTTCAGCTGACTGTTCAGCAGTTCAGCGGTTCAAATCTCACCGGCTCAAGGTTGACTCAGCCTTCCATCCTTCTGAGGTGGGTAAAATGAGGACCCAGATTGTTGGGGGCAATATGCTGACTCTGTGAACCGCTTAGAGAGTGCTGTAAAGCACTGTAAAGCGGTATATAAGTCTAAGTGCTATTGCTATTGCTATTTAAAAAGATATTTTCTGGATCAATGGATTCTTGGTTACTGCAATTCCAGTCATTTAATTCTGGGATACTTATTTGTTTCTGAATTCCTGATATGATTATGAATGACATCTTTATGAATCACATCACATTTCTAAATCAAACCAAAAATTAGAGTTTTCTTTTCAATAGCAGTAGGCAGTATTAAGAGTAGATCTTCAAAAAGTAAAGCAGAATCCCCTGTGATGCTCTATACGTGTTTTGAACTTCAGTTTCCTTTGACAAATCTGCAAGACATCAGCTTGGGGAAGCTGAGTTGGAGACAAGAGATTTTTTCATATTAGCCATTAGTTTGGGAAAGCCCTGTCTGTTAGGACTTTCAAAAATTTATATTTTATCTTCAGGAAACATGGAAATTTATACTTAGATAAACTTACAATTGGTTATAGAAGTTGAAACTTTATTATTTAAAAAAATCCTCTGTTCCTCAATAAAAGTATTTGATACATGGGAGCACTGATACTTGCACATGTAATGAACAGCTACTATTAATAAAACATTTGACTCCAGACTCGATAGCAGATAATAATTATTCTTTTGAGTGTATGTATTTTTCAAACAGATGAAGATTAAAAGAATGAATGAACCAGGCCTTATACAAAACAAAGAGCAAAGCCAAAATAGAATTCTGGTGTTCATTTTGAAAAGCTCCAATGCTATTAATTGGACACCACAGGCCTATTCTTTACTCTTTGATGGGCATCTATTGCTCCGATTGCCATTTGTTTTAATGGAAGTCTAGAATTCTGGCTGAAGGTTAGAAAGTTGCAGCCCTAAACAGACAGATCTCTGTGTTTGTGCACAGCACCCATAAATAAAGGAAACGCCACTGGATGTGATCATTGTCGTGCCCCAGGGAGGAAACAGCTATTAGAGCACTTACCGACATAGTGGTGTGTTACCTTGATAAGCCTGCTGGAGCTAGCAGTGGCTACAAGAACCAGAAAATTGCTGATTACTTCCTTCCCGCTGGGGCTGTTTGGAATTATCTGCCAATGCATCCTTGCAGTGTAGAAAGTGCTGCTGCTTTGCATGGGAAAAGAGAGGTGTGGAAAGGAGCAAAATATTGTTGCATCCTTTTTGTGCTTCTTTCTGTGATGAATTGCAGAAGACCTTTCCTTGCTGTTCAGGCTTGGTAAAGCTTCCTCCTATAGGGCACTGCAGTCAATCAACTTTGAAGATAAGCTGCATGTTCACTCTCACCTAAGGGCAGGATGAAGTTGAATCCAACTGAAAACATTTCCTGATTATTAAAAAGGAAAAGAGAAAATAAGCACATGGCTGACAACATGCTGTTCGTAGCAAGTCCCAATCCAGCAATAGTATAATTTCCTGTCCCCATGTAAAGGATAGATAAAACAGAACTCATTATCTTGATAGCTTTCAGGAATACACGATTTTTGCAATCAATTTCTTTGGCATGAGAATACCTGATGATAAAGGAAGGAAGATACCAATATGCTCAATACCTACTAGGGATCCCACTTGGTCTAGTAGGTGACCTTGATAGATGGCATTTGTTTTTGCAGATACTTCTGATCTTAAGAACAAAGCTCAGCCCTGCCCCCACTTGCACATTACCTTAGCTCAGTCACTGTGCTGCCCAGCTCCCCCCACACACATGGCTTCTACAGGTGTTTATTCAAACAGGCTCTAGGAAAGCACCCCTGTTGCGCAGGTCCGGATTCCAAGCTCAGTACAGCAAGAGTCACTGGGTAACTGAGTCCAATGGGCACACACAAAGTCCAGGAAAGCAGTCCAGGAGTCAAACAGGTCAGAATACACCGCACAAGTACACAAGGCACAGAACTGGGCACATTGCTCCAGCAACACTCAAGTCCTCAGGGCGGGGTTAAGTAGGCAATGCCAGTGCAGCCCTTCATGAGAGGCAAGGTTGCCCCCTCATGAGTAGTCTAGCTAACCACCATTGTGCTTGTCTCCTCTCTGTTCCATGTGTCCTTGGCTTAGGAGGAGGTGTGGACTCCACCTCCTCCACATTGCTAATGGGGGCAGGTGCTCCTGGTCCTTGCCTGGAGCCTTCTGGCCAACTTGCTACACCTCAGTCAGCCTCCATCTGTCGCTCGTCCGATCAATCCAGCTGAGACTGCTCCATCAGGCCAGGCCAGCATTCTCTGAGCGCTGATACTGACCAATACTCGGCTCCATGCTTTCCTCTGCAGACTCAAACTCACCCTCCTCCTTTGAACTTGCGCCCGGAGAAGAGTCCAGGGGTGGATCTATGACAGTCACATACTGATCTTCCCCGAGTCATACAACATTGTCTCCATCAATGAAACACCTTTAAATTGTTACTAGGTAAAATAATTTTAAAGAAATAGTTTTCCCATTAACCTGGCATTTGCAGTCTCAAAGTATGCAAACGTGTTATCTTGGAGAACACATTCAACTGACCCGTTGGGGGCCTGACTGTTGTTGGCAAATATGGATGTATCCTTTCTCCTCTGGTTAATAGTCATTTTTCTCCCAGCATTTGAATTCTCTATTAGCATTTTGTTTTCAGTTCCCTTTCACATATATCACCTGGGATTTTCTAGAAGTCTCTTCCCCCAAATTAACCAGTTTTTAAACCAGAAATCAATTGAAATTGTTTCGGTGCTGTCAGATATACATTTTCTTCAATAAATCTCAGTGTACGTTTCCCTATGCCTGTGCCAAACAGCATGTTGTCTTCTGGTATGTGGATAAGAAAAGGGACACCCAAGTGATATCTGAAAATGTGAACCAGCATTCCTCAGATGGCCACTGCCCAAATCTGCAGGACCACAACTCCCAACATTCCAATTCATTGTGACTTTTGTTCTAGAGGTTTTAGCTTCCAGACTGGTTGATTCTTTTTTTTTTTTAAATTTACACTTTCTCCAATAATGATTGTCTCTGAATGGGCCCTCAGGTACAAAACATATGCTATATGGATAGGAGAGAAAGAAGAGATAGACATCATTGGAATTACTGTATCTTGATTCTCTTCTTTCATAGTCACAGATGGTCCAGTGGAAGGGCTGAACAGAACGTGCCAGAAAAGTTAGTTGTAACTTTCTTTCTTTTTTGCCTGCCTTAATGGGCAGCTTCTTGTGGGAAAGCAAAGCATGTAGATAAGTCATGACTGCAACACCTTTGGAACTGAGCTGCAATAGAACAGATGGCTGGAAATGGGAGCAGAGGACTGGTCTCCTTCTGTATATAGGAAATGTACAGAACATATTTACTAGTAAGGCTTGCAAGATGGCCAAAACAAGGGGATAAAAAAGAAGAAGTATTATATCCATGTCTCTCTTCATCCAATCAAACCAACTGTCACCTTACAGATGGCTTAATCCCTTCAGTCATACGTCTTAAGTCAGGTCTTGAGACTTAATCCAAGACTGAAGTTTTGATAGTTTACATATTTGGGTATTATGTAGGGTGGGCCTTGCTTAGATATCATTCCTAGGAAAGAGTGGTTGACTATAGGATAGGAACCCAGTTACCTGGGATTCTCTAAGGTCTCCCTTTCATCTTTCAGATGGATGTTGACCTCTATGGGATTTTCTCTGGTTTGAGAAGGCTCAATTTTTGACATTTTGAAGGATTTTGCTAATGTGGTTGGTTTTCAAAACTAAACATGCAGCAAAGAAAGCTCTGTTTGTTCTTTTTTCCTCCTGGCACAAGATATATACAGTATATATGCACATTTATTTCATCTTTTTCTCTGAAACAATGCCCAGTTTTGGGCACCTTTGCTAAGATTATAACAATACAAACAATAGTTGCTTGCATTTACCTATAGGAGGTAAAGTCTAGCAAAAAATACCATCATACGAGCTTAAATTGGTTTAGAAAACGCAGCGGTGGCCAAAGGACCAGAAAACATCCATTTATATTCCAATATTAAAAAAAAGGCAGTACTCAAAATTTTACATTCAGATTTCAGGAAATAGAGATGTTTACTACTTGGGGTAAAGTCTATGACAGATCCACAAAAGAAATTGAGGCACAGAGACATTATACAGGTACTGACCACAAAGTATGCTTTCCAGACCATGGGGTTTTTTGCATGAATAGGAAGGACAAGAAGCAGGAGATGGGCTAATCAGGTTTTGCAGTGGCTGCAGCCCAGCTAAACCTAGCCTAATTCCATTGCCAGTTCACTATAATCCAGATTAGAATTTCTGAAAGAGACATCTGAAAGCATCATAGGAGACAAGTGGTTAAGGCTGCAGTACAGAATTATCCTCAAGTCAGTTAAAGAACTAGGGACTGCATTCACTCTACATATTAAGCTTGGTTAGTTTTAACCTTGAATTTTGTTTTCCTTTTTTATTATTTGCATTTAACTTAATTAGGTGGCTTAGCAATATTTGGCATCCCAGCACTTTTGGTTGTGTGATGGTTCACTGCATTATACAAAATTGGTTAATGTAGGCAACCAAGTTCTTCCAGCCCAATAATAAAGTCCAACAGATGCTTCTGCCTCCTTGCTTAACCATACATGCTTGCTCACCAGCCATTATCTTTGAGCAGTGGAACATGGAACGAAAGGACCCTCTACCTTCTCACTCAATGGTTTTCTTTTACATCTAGGTAAAAGGGCAAGTCACTTGGTGATGGAAATGAGAGCTACATTCAGGGCCTTGAAGCCAAGCACATCACCCCATGTTCATCCAAATTGTAGCAGATAGGTATCCAAATCTTTCAGACCAATGAACACATTTGAAATGGTTTCTGAAATGGATATAGCCAATCACAAAACATCCTATAACAAAATATGTAAATAAAGCACATGATTGCAGCCCCCCCTTTTTTATTTTCTAAAAAAGGCACCATTAGGAATGGCGGCAAGAATAATCTATGCGCAATTTTGGAAACAGGAGGAAATACCAAAAGATGAGGACATAATTAGAAAAATATTGGAATGTGCTGAAATGGACAAATTACTGAAGAAAATAAAAGAAAAAGAAGAATCCGAATATTACTTAGTATGGAATAAACTATATGAATGGCTGGAAGAGAGAAAGAATAGGTAAAGGATGAACTGAAATGGTCAATATTTGATTAATATGAATGTTAAAGATAAACTATTATAGAAGAAGTAAGATTATTTTATACAACAACGTTATAGAAGAAGTAAGAAATAAAGAAAGGAAGAACAAGTAAACTATAAAGTGTAAATATGTACATAAGGGATAATATAACTGTGGATATTAGCCGATGCAAGCTTATTGTAAGTATGGGGAAATTGTACCCCTACTAGTTTGTTTGTTTTGTATGTGTTTGTGTTTTTTGTGTATTTAATAAAAAAATATTTTTTTAAAAAAGGAATGTAAATTATGCTTGAGACTGGTGCTTTGCTTTGTGGCATGATAGCTTCCCATTTGGTACTCAGGGAGCCTGATGAGCATGAAGGAACATTGTTATTTTATTATTATTATTTATTAAATTTGTATGCCGCCCAACTCCCAAGGGACTCTTGTGTAGCTCCTGGTGTGATACTGGACTCAGCAAGTAGCAGATGCTGATGCCAGTGACAAAAACTCTGGCCCAGTGGTGAACTCCAATTTTTTTTAACTACCAGTTCTGTGGGCGTGGCTTGGTGGGCGTGGTGTGGCTTGGTGGGCGTGGTGTGGCTTGGTGGGTGTGGCAGGGGAAGGATACTGCAAAATCTCCATTCCCACCCCACTCCAGGGGAAGGATACTGCAAAATCTCCATTCCCTCCCCACTCCTGGGGGAAGGATACTACAAAATCTCCATTCCCACCCCACTCCAGGGGAAGGATACTGCAAAATCCCCATTCCCTCCCCACTCCTGAGGGAAGGATATTGCAAAATCTCCATTCCTACCCCACTTTGGGGCCACTCAGAGGTGGTATTTGCCGGTTCTCCAAACTACTCAAAATTTCCGCTACCGGTTCTCCGAACTACTCAAAATTTCCGTTACCGGTTCTCCGGACTACTCAAAATTTCCACTACCGGTTCTCCAGAACCTGTCAGAACCTGCTGGATTTCACCCCTGCTCTGGCCCCATCCATTTTGTAGGTTGACAAAGACATCTCATCACAATGAGAATTCACATTAAGTAGAACAATTTAGAACAATATCAAGCAAGAAAATGCAAAATTGTTTGCAATCCCAAGTACTTCCCAGAAAGCAGGTTTCACTTAATAAATATTCATCAGTAAATACTCACTAAATACTTGTCAGGTTGGACTGTAATTAAGAATTCTTAATTTAGTGTTCAACACAGGAAGAATAACTCCATACATAAGATTAGTTATGAAATCTCTATCTATTCATTTCCTAAAAAAACCATTGTGAGGTCTAGAAGACCCTTATAATATTATATAGATGTTAGATTTTGTCACAAGCCTTTGGTTTGCCATTCTGAACAGAGTATTTAGTTAAGCTTGTTTCTTAGACAGAAGCCAGTGCAAATCTGATTCTTTCCAGAAGATGGTGGCAATGGCATATGAACACCTCCCAATGAATCTGCATTCTGCCCCATAGTGTGATACCTGCGGCCACCGTGTGGCAAGGTGGTGAACACACAGTATCACAACAGCTTTTCTGTTGAACTGAATTACCGTACTTTTCGGAGTATAAGACGCACCGGAGTATAAGACGCACCTAGCTTTTGGGGAGGAAAACAAGAAAAAAAAATCTGTCTCTGCCTCCCAGCAAATTGCCTCCTTC
>QLTV01001469.1:2388433-2410747 GCA_003457575.1 Thermophis baileyi
TTTTACCCACCTCGGAAGGATGGAAGGCTGAGTCAACCTTGAGCCGGTGAGATTTGAACTGCTGAACTGCAGCTAGCAGTCAGCTGAAGTAGCCTGCAGTACTGCACTCTAACCACTGCACCACCTCGGCTCTGTTACATTTCAGACTATACTTGTACAGATGTTGTTAAAACTGATGTGGCTTTCTGGAAGTATGCATTATTCTCTGCTATTTAAAAGAAGATGCAATAGCACTGGGCCTCTTCAGATCAAGCATTTATTTTAAAAAGCTTCTTCATTTTGTTAAGTTGTCTAGAACAATAATCTTTAAAACAGTCTTTAAAAAATAAGTCTAATAATTTGAACATTCTATAGGCATTTATAGTTATTGACTTACCTCCTTGCAGCAAACAACAAACAGCAGTTTCAGCAGTGATTAGCACAAGAAAATAAAATTCTGCCTCTGCCTCTGCCTCCCAGCAATTTGCCTCCTTACAGTTAGTTTCACTTTCAGTTTTAGCACCTTGGGCCTTCCTGCAGCCTCAATCAGCTGATAATCAGTTGCTTTTCTTAACAGGCTCTGTTCTGTTTGCTGCAAGGAGGTAAATTGCTGGGAGGCAGAGGCCAAAGGGTGGGGGTGGCTGGGTGGGGCTACATTCGGTGTATAAGACGCACCCAAGTTTTCACCCTCTTTTGGGGGGTAAAAAGGTGCTTCTTATACTCCGGTACATATGTTTAAGTAAGCCCACAGCATCTTGATACAGGATTTTACAGTTTAAATAAAAAAAGAAAAGGAAAACAGACACAAAGGCAAGAAGCACTCTTAATGAAACCCCAACTTTGATTCTAAACATCTGATATACTATTTTGATTGGCGAAGCACTAAGCATTTCAGATGAAATATAACAACAAAAAACAATCCAACAAACTGTGATGTCATCTAAGTAATAGTTCAAACATAATCTTGGTGATTAATTGTGTGTTTGTGTGTATATTAGATGACCATGAGTTTGTTTCATGTTTATCTAACTTTCAGAGTATAAGTATAAATATACTATATGTGCCTCTTAGCAAACAGAGTATGTGAATATGGGTTAGAAAGGCTTTAAGCCAGTTAGAATAGTTTATTCCTCCATCTCTCTAAAACTGCTCTAACTGATACCGTAGTAGCTCTCCAATTTCCAAGCAAAGATCTTCCATATTATCTGCTTTCACGGTCTTCTTACTGGAGATACCAACGACTGAAATTGCATACAGAGTACCTACTCTCCTTATTGAACAACGATCCCTTCTTTGGGAGCTATGGCTGCTCCTGTTCTTGAACATAAGCCATGTTATGTCTAGCAAGCTCACTTGTGCCAATGAACCACATTTTCCGGACTATGATAGCTGTCAGTTCTGCACAATTGCAAACCAGATACATCAACTGTACAATTCTACAATAGCCAATTTAGACAAACATATACCTGGATGCATCTGTATAAAATAAATGTTTTGGTTGGCATTATTTATGGATAAATTACCTCACAAGAATCTTAAAGTATCTTATAGTATGGATCGTCATTTTAATAAAGGCCTACCCTCCTTTTTTACATTGCTTTCCTTAGAAAAACTACTATCTACTAAAGTAGCATGTTCAGGATCAGTAAAAAGGTATCTGAATCCTTGTTCTACTTATACGTTTGCACTGAAAGAATGAGTAACAACCACTAGTTTTTCAATATTCGGTTTTGCTCTCCAATTTTGTCCATATAGATTTTGTGGTTCTAAAGAAGATATGCAGGTCTTTCAATCTCTTCAAACTAGGATCAGATAATGGTAAAATATTTCCTCTGATCCAGCATATTCCAATAAAACCTGGAGCATATTAGGTCTGGCAACACGTGAATACAGATTTCTGGCACATGCCATTTCACAATAACACCATTGCAGCCAAGATAATCTGTAAGACTTTTAACATCCTCTAGAGCCGTGATGGCGAACCTATGGCACGCATGCCACAAGTGACATGCAGCACCTTCTCTGTGGGCATGCGAGCCATTGCCCCAGTTCAGCTCTGCCGCGCATGTGCATGCGCATGTGCCTCCCGCCGGCCAACTGGTCGTCAGGTCTCTGCCGTGCATGCGCGGGTGTGTGGCACGTGCAGGGGGGCATGTGCGCATGTGTAGGGGCGTGGCGCATGTGGGGGGTTGCGTGTGCATGCGTGGGGGCGTGGCACATGCAGGGTGCCACGCATCCATGCGGGGCATGGTGCATGCAGGGGGCACGTGCATGCACGGGGGGGCAGGGCACATGCATGGGGGGGCACGCATTGCATTTTGGGGGTTTGCACGCACACGTGCGCACTTTGGGCATTCCATCCGGAAAAGGTTAGCCATCACTGCTCTAGAGCATGCCTCCCCTTCCAAAGCAGTCTCCTGGAAGCCTCTGTGCATGTGCAAAAAGTCCTAGTGTCCACCTCAAGATCCATCACGCCTGCCAATGATGCACTGATGTTCTTAGATTTGTCCTTCTGCCCTGTGACAATGAACCCACCAGAGTAAAATGCAGCAAGGCAGATCCGAAAGTAATAGTTTGAATGTGCATTAGAATGAATAGCCACTACAAACAGAATGTTTGTTCAAATGAAAATTGTAAAAAAAATAATCCATCAGATTTGGGTATCTCAGCTTTACCCATTGGGGAGACTTATAAGTGTATCAGGACTGCAACTTTCAGAGCTCCCAACAATGTGGATGGTGTACACAGATGTGTGAGGATTTTTTATTTTATTTTAACATATTTATACAGTGGTCCCTTACTGTATTAGCTGGAATCTCGTTGTATAAGCAAAATAATTACGTTTAAAAATGGTGCTGGAACAAATTAGAATGATCAGTGATTGTAAACAGGCTTTTAAAGAGTGCAAGAAGCTCTGTAATAAGGCCTTTGGTGGGTGCTGTTTACCTTGATTACATTCAAGGATAAAATTTCAGTACACTTCTGTTACACATAGGGAAAAGTTTCACGCATCCGAATGAGCTGTTTCAGAAAGTATATGCAAAAATAAATTAGTTAAGCTTTAAGGTGGAACCTGACATTGTTGTTTTTTGTTGCCACAGCTTTTCCCCAGATCCTCTTTTCAAAGTAGGATTGGTGTGTGCCCTGCTCTTATTTCATTTATACTGATCTAGCAGGAAGAGTCACCTAGAGACAATCTCTCCCCCTGAGGCTGAAGCTGCCACAGTGCATGTCAGTGATGATTTAATCAGCAAGAGAGATATAGAAACTGCCAGCATTGACATTAGGGGACAGGTAGAGGAGAGTGAAGAAGTTAGCAATAAGAGGTAAAGGTATAGCTAGACTCTATCAGGGGCAGAAGCACCGATCTGGGGACAGATACTACCACAGCTTTCCACAACCTGGCACACTTCACGTCTGTTGAGACTGGAACACCTGGAATTCCAGATCAATATGGTCTTGTCTATTCCTGGCACATTCGGAGGGTTCCGGTTTGAGATAAACTGATACAGGCTCTGGCAAAAGTGTACAAAATAGGGGATAAATGCTAAGAAAACTCCAAGGTTATTAATAAGGGTGTATAAAGAAGCTCAGTTCTATGATTCCATTGTAACTAAATTCTGAAGTTTGCATTTAAGTATGCGTGTATTTTCTTTGACAGGCAGTCAGAGCAATTTTTTGCTTGCTGCCATTATTAAATATAATAATCAGTACACAAATATACAATAAATACTATGAACATTGTTTCTAGAAAAAGAAGTAAACATTCACAGGAGATATGGAATAGAGATGAAAATTGACTGATAAACAATCACCCTGCTGCTGAGATTAAACTCAGGATTTGGAAATTAACTCTTTTAATTTAGTCTTTTCCTGGTTTTGTCACTTTGCGAATTGACATCAACATAATTTTAGTCTATATCTCCAATATTTGGAGAATTGTGGATTTGGGAGACATGAGAACTAAGTACAAAAATGATCATGCAATACTGGAAGAACAAGAAATCTGCACCTGATTTGTAGCAATTGGTTGTTGTTTTTTTTATTTAAAAGAAGTATATGGCTGCCCATTTTGAGCAACTCTGAGTAGCTCACAACAATAAAACCTTAAAGCGATCAGAAAACAGTAAAAACAGTAAACAATAGTTACAATGGCACCGAAAAAAAGTGACTAATGACCAATCCTCATGCTTAGGATTGTCGGAATCCCTACGGACAAATGCTCAAAATTTGGATCTTTGACAACCAGTATGTATTTATGACAGTTACAAGTCTTGGGCCAGGGGACTGCCATTTGCAACCTTCCCAGAGGACTTCCAACGAGCAAAGTCAATAAGGGCAGCCAGATTTGCTTAACAACCATATGGTTCTCTTAACAACTGTGGTGATTTACTTAACAACTGTAGCAAACAAGGTTGTAAAATCAGATGTGACTCACTTAACAACCACATCACTTAGAATGGACATTTTGGTCCCAACCGTGGTTGTAAGTCGAGGATACTTTATTTAGGATATGCCTAAATTCTTTTGGACTTTCTTTATACTGTAACATAATTTCCAGAAATTTTCTTTTTTTTTTCTTGTCTCCCTTTATTATCATCGCTATTAACTTTGTAATTATATTGTTTTCTTAATACTGTTATATATCTCTGTTCTTTTCTTCTATTGATTAACATAATAAATTTGGGAGAGACAACTGATTCACAATGACTTCTGCAGTGACATGGCAACAGCCGAGCATCAAGTCAAATCTTTTGCCCATCCAGCTTTATATTTCTCAAACCAAAACAGGGAATCTCCAACCTATGGGATTAACTTGATCCCCAGAAGTCTTTGCACTGACAGCATGTTCCCTTTTTTGACATCTCACTCTCTTTGTTTATCATCTGAATTTCAGTCTAAGTTCTTGTCAGAATCTAGCTTGCCAAGTACCTTTCAACAATTTGTTCTTTTGTGCTGGTCCTTGTTTTAAATTTCTAGAATACACCAGTCTTAACTAGATAATTTCTGGGAAATTTGTAACTTTCTCCAGTCACATATATAAGAGAATGCATGGGGCTTGGATATGCTTCCTTGTTTCTGAGATATTTATAGTGAATGAAAACCTGACTTTGGGAGTAGGAAGATAATCAAGAGTCATTCTCTTTCTTTCCTCTGTATCTTGGCTGTTTGCTTAAAACTTGATTTCTGAGTTATTTATACTGAAAATTTTTATTAGAACTCTGGAATGCTTTATTTGCATCCTTAGCTAATGGCATAGTCATAGTATCTCAGTTTCCAGGTCAGTACGATTTGATGAGACTTATTTTGGAAGTGGATATGGATAGTATAATTTTCTAAGCTCAATTTTTTTTCTTAAACTCAATTTACCTTTAGTAGATATGCATAAGATTGTATTCTACTTTTTGAAGTAACTACATCTACCAGATCTGGGCTTGTAAAATCTAGATGGTCACTAGATGACAGCAAAAAGGCTTCCTTTTCCTTTGTCTTGCCATATAAAAGTCGTCTGGATGTTTGCAACCTAAATATGGTAGCCACAGATTCCCTGATATCCTGAAACTGCTTTCTTCTTAAAATTCTGGAACTTAGCCCTTCCTTACATTCTCCAAATTGGAAATGGATTCTGGAGCTGAAAAAAGTTCCCCATTCCTGGCTTACATCGATTGGTGTCAGCTTTCCACATGAGAGTCATTACATATTCAGGAATTAATTCTTAATTCCATATGCAGATCATGTACTCTGCCATTGAAGTTCTGCCCATCTTTTCAAAATATATAAAGACAGTCAAAGCAAATTGAATTTCAAAGATCTAGAAAATGAAACTATTGACAAACAATGGAGGCTTCTATTAAGATTGTGCTGTGTTATTTACATCTTTGCATATATGTAGATTCTGTCCAGGGGTGGGTTCCTCCTGGTTTGGACCGGTTCTCCTGAACCGGTAGCGGCCTGATGGTGACATCACGATGACATCACCGAACCGGATCGGTCGGTGCCGGTCCGTGGGGGCCGCCATCTTTTTTTTGAATTTTTTTTATTTTTTTGAATTTTTTTTTCTTCTGAGCATGTGCAGAAGCCGATTTTCCGGCACTGTGCATGCAGTCGCCATCTTGTTTTCGGCTTTTTAAAAATTATTATTATTTATTTTTTTCGGATTTTTTTGGCACTGCGCATGCGCGCACCCACGAGGCGCGCCCATGCGACGTGGGAGGAAGCGAACCGGCAGCGAGGTAAGTTAGAACCCACCCCTGATTCTGTCACTCTAGGAAGTAAAATAACACATGTCTACATTATTTATAGGGTCGCTGAGGATCCCCACTAGTGATTACAGTAGCTTCTAGTCTTAATATTGATTCAGTGATGGCTGGGTGATGCTAGAAGATGCTCTGAGTCACCAGGAGAGATTCTGTCAAAATAAGAAAAGGATCACTTCTGGAATAGAGATGGCAGGATAGGAAAGAACTGAACAGGATAGCTGTTCAATATTCATTTCCTTTGATGAGATAAGTCTTTATTTTTTTTGTTCTCAGTACTATCTTTTCCTCAGGAAATACTTTTTTTCTTCATTTTTGAATTCAAAGAACAGGTTTAGCTGTGTGGCCTTGAGGAAAACCTAACCTCTTTTAGCCTCTGATTAAAAAAGAGAAAAGGGAAGAGGTATGTGCACACAGTGCACAACAAACCAGAAATTCTCTGGAGGGCTAGAAACTGGTATATTAATCTCACCCAGGCGCAGGCGCGTGCAACAAACACACACACATGCGCACCACACATGCTATCTCTCTGTCAAGTTCCTTTTGTGCAGTTCTCACTCATCCTTACACCTCCTCTCTGTCTCCTTGCCTTTATTTATACTAAAACTGCTGCCAGAATAAAACATCCATGTAAAATCCAATTTCCTCTGAATCTCTCTCAGAGACGAAGCCTTCAGACTGAGTAGGTAACCTCCACAGTAATTGCCTGAACCACTCCTGTTTGCTGGAAAGGTGAGATCCATTTTTCAATTATCTATCTGCTGTGACAGCAGCCAGCCACCCAGCTAAGAAGAAAGGGAGAGAGAGAGAATCCAGCCAAACAAGAGCCGTCTGTGTCAATCCTAGCAAATGGGAGGTAGGATAGATGCGGTCACAGCTCCCACCATCAATATCCTCTAATATAAATGTCAGCGATGCCATTTTACCCACACTCATTTCCCACACTGCTGATTACATTATCGTCTAATAGAGGGGGCGCCGGTCTCACTGCTTTCTCTCTAACCCTCCTTGCGGTAATGTGTCAATAGCCTGCCTCCATGAAACAAGTCAATTTTCTGCAGGCTTGGCAGAGGAATAAATCTGACGGATATCTGGAGAGCTGGAGATATTTATACATGCCTGACTCTTGCTCTTCTCCCCCCACACACACACTAGTGTGTGTGTGTGTGTGTGTGTGTGTGTGTGTGTGTGTGTGTGTGTGTGTGAGAGAGAGAGAGAGAGAGAGAGAGAGAGAGAGAGAACACACGCATATCTGTGTCCTCAGCAGAATTGAATGATTTTCAGCCCAGACTCAATAAGAAGAGAATTTAAAGCAGTCCCACAGCTTGGCTTCCAGTAACAGCCCTACACGTTTATTTTCTTTCGCTTAACAGGAAAGAGAGAATTATGGTGGATTTATATGACAAGGGCAACACTGCACAAATGCTTTTTTCTGAGGAAGGAAGGAAGGAAGGAAGGAAGGAAGGAAGGAAGGAAGGAAGGAAGGAAGGAAGGAAGGAAGGAAGGAAGGAAGGAAGGAAGGAAGGAAGGGGCTGAAAATGGTTTTTCAGGTTAAAAAATGTATTTTAATCAAAGGATTGTAAAAAAAAAAAAGCAAATAGACTACTAGTAGTACAGCTACATTTACTATAAAACAAAAGGCCAGTAGCAAACCTTGTGTGAGTTATGGATTAGCTGGCAAGCACTTGATACCATCATAGTTTTTATAGCTGGAAAAAGCCATAATTAATGCTGTTTAAGGTTATAATGTAGAAATCACATTAAATAACTTTATGTAGCATTTGTTATCTTATGAGATAGTTAGCTTGGGAGCTGTCTTTGTGCTGTTGCTAATGAAACAATCTTGTCTACATTTGAACAAATCCATTTTGGAAGTGTCTATCTTGAAAAATATTATCCTTCCATTTTTAGAACGATGAAACTCCTTAGCATCACTGCCTGGGAATTTTGTATTTGCAGTCCCAATGTATCTATAAAAACCAGGTTGAAAAGACTGTTTCAATTCATGACATTAGCGATCATATACAATAATTAAGAGTAGTCCTTCATGGAAGCTATAATGCAAATAAGGCCCTAACTTTTTTTATTGTCTTCCATTCTTATTGGAAGAAACTTTGAACAAATTGTCAAACTGAATTTGCCTATCCTTAAGCTTATTCGGCAGTTGCAGTTCGGCACTTCAGATCTCACCGGCTCAAGGTTGACTCAGCCTTCCATCCTTCCGAGGTGGGTAAAATGAGGACCCAGATTGTTGGGGGCAATATGTTGACTCTGTAAACCGCTTAGAGAGGGCTGTAAAAGCACTAAGAAGTGGTATATAAGTGCTATTGCTATTGCTATTATTGCCTCCTGTTTGATTCTGTACATTGAAAAGACTAGTAATTGAGCCCAGTCACACGTCAATGTTATGCTCTGGCACCCCAAGCAATGATTCTTTCTTGAATAATATTCTCTGATAATTTTCTTTCAAGCATGCATTAAGGAGTATGTGGTTAGCCTGGAAATGTCTGAGGTGAAGGTGTTTCCCTACCATTCTTACAAGAATTGCAATTTTCATTACAAGTCAGGATTATTTTTTCAAGCTAGGTGAGGAGATAAGTAAACGGGGGTACATATTACACAACGCAAAGGAAGGATTTCAAGTGAACATAACAATGACTATCAGCTTTTAAAAATTATCCGAAAAATATTCATAAAGAATAGGACAATCAGTCTTGATGACTGTCAGGCAGTATGCTTTGCTAACTGCCAAGGATCAATAAAAGTACTGTAGAGTGTTTTAAGCATTATCAGATTTAGGTTGCAAACATTCAAAAGGCCACAAGGTGGAAGTAGAGAATTAGTTTTATGAATGATTTTGCTGCCATCCAGCGGCCATCTGCATCTTGGCAGCTCAGATGAGGTAGCCCTATTACTTTTCTCAGTACATTATCAGCTTCCAGGATAAATTTGAATAATTACCTTTTGACTCAGAAGGTAAACTTCTTTGCCTCTGGCCTGGTCCAGTAGTACTCTTCTTGTATCCTTCTATTTTCAAAAGCGAAATCTCAATCCCCCCCTCTCTTATATATATATATATATAAACAAATAATAGTGTGTGTGTGTGTGTGTGTGTGTGTGTGTGTGTGTATATACACACGCACACTATTATTTGTTATAATAAGTTTGCACTATAACAGGCCATATAGCTAAGCATTTTTTTAAAAAAGTGCAACCACTATATTTGTATAATATACCCCCCAGACTTTAACCGATAAAGATGAATTATACTACTTTTTTCAAATAATTTAATAGAGATTACAGTTAAAAAGATAAAAACTACAGTATATAAAATATGAGATGGATGGATGGATGGGGAGAGAGAGAGAGAGAGAGAGAGAGAGAGAGAGAGAGAGAGAGATACAGACAGACAGGTAGGCAGGCAGGCAGGCAGGGAGGTAGAGACAGACGGACAGACAGACAGAAGAAAGAAAGAAAGCAAGAAAGAAAGAAAGAATTAGGATGTATTAATACTAGTGAGAGAAAAAGCTTCTACAATAATTTGAGCCAATAAGTTTGTACCTATAAATAGATCCGTCTCTCAATGTGCAAATAAATGTCTTCTTTAGAGCTATCTCCTCTAACCTGGTATCTTTTAGATACAAGGGATTTTAATCCTCTTGATTCTGACCCAAAACAATATTTGTTTTCTACTGATTAGGAATTGTGGGGGGGGCTTGACATTCAGCATATCTATCTAAAGGGTGCCAGGCTGAAGAGGTTTGTTCTAGAATCCCTCCTCTTGTCAAGTGAATAGCTCAAATCACTAATGTGGTAAAGAAAAAGTACCAAGCTACATCATGTGCAACCAACCTAGCAACAGCTGCTGCTGCTAGTGCTCTCTTACATCTATTCAGGAGAAAATCTTTAGTTGACTTCTATTTCTATGAAAGAGAACTAGAATGATGATTTGCATCTATTGTCCACTTTCACCATTACAGGTGGTTTACAACTGATATGACAAGGAGAAAAGGAAGCAACTGGCCTATCTCCCAAATATTTCCAGGCCAGCTTTAGCCTCCTGCAATGCCACATCATGCTTTCCTTCTTTTCCCTCTAAAATAGCAGAGACAGACCAAAGATAAGAGACAAAACAATGGGTGGAAGCAACCAGCTATCAATTAACAATTATTGGTTTCCCTAATTACAAATAAATATTAGCAAAATTTGGGCAGTCAAGCCCTTCTCTACTTATATTTGCTTTGATAAGCTAGAAAGGAGTGAGTATTGTTTTAGCCAAGCACTGACAGTTTGCCATTATATAAATTGGTTTTCTCTTAACTTGGGAGCAATCAGTGCAATGTAATAAGAGGACATGTGATCAACACTCATGAAATAAAAAGATGATTTTTAAAATTGTTTTAAAAACATTTATTATCTTCCATTACATTCTATAATAGGGTATACATCAATAGTTAAAACATTTGCCCATATTTTAAATAATTCAAAATTTATATTTTTATATCACAGCTTTTTCCAACCTGTCACACTCCAGAAGTGATTGTCTGCAAGTCCTAGAACTGCCAGCTATCATGCACAAAGTTCTGGTGTAAAAGGTCTACGGTTGACATTGGGGGGAGGAGGAGCGGGGGGAGAGACACTGAAGTATTAATCATAAGCTTCTGATGTTAAGAACTATTTCTTTTGCCAATAATTCTTTCAGACATGGTGCTCACACAGTGATGCTGTTATCCTGTGAAACAGCCAGAAACATTTATTTTATCACCCAGAGAGAAAGTCAACATGAAGGATGCTAGCTAGGCTAAGAAATTCTGGAAGCCCAGACATCTGCCAAGTTTGAAAAGCTTGCTAGCTGACCATTGTTGACAGCTCCCACACTTGGCTTTTCCTATTTCAAATACCATATCTACAGTAGTTTTCTGCCCCTTTCCTAGATTAGATGGGGGACTTCTCAAGTAAGTTGTCTGTAGTTCAGCTGATTATCTGTTATGTCAAATGATATTCTTGCAAATCAAGAGAGCAAACTGAAGCTCATGCAGACAATATGTAAGGCCCTAATAGCAGATCATTGTTACCAGGATGAGTTGCTTTTAGAGATGCTAACATTTCCACAAAACCCATAAAACCATGATGGGTGCAGTCCCATAAAACCATTGGTGTGGTTTCCAGAGTTCTCCAAATGCTGCTGAATTGTGATTTTTATTATCTGTGAAAATTATTAATTACATTATTTGTATTTAATTAACTTTTTCTCTTGGTCATAGTTATAAGACACACACACACACTTTAAGTGCCAAGCACAGCCTTCAGTCTGGAAAATATTTCTCTTTTTTATCCTAATGGATTATATGTACCACTCCTGGATCTATTGCTATAATTAAAGGCTTAAGCACCTCTGGTTCATGGAGCATCTTTTACCAACTTCAGCTAGTATCACTGCTATAATGTCCTCTAGAAAGGGGATAATTTAGTTTTAGGGGTCCTTCCTCTAGTGACCATTTGCTCAGATTACTGTAATATATTATACAAAAGGCCAAACAAGTCAAACAAGAAACTTCAGTTGGAATAAGGCAGCAAGAACTCTAATTCCAATAAAATATTGTGAACAAATTATCACAAGACTGTGTGAAGCATTGATTTCAAGATTCAGTTCAAAGACAATTCAATTAAATCTCTGAATCTACTTGATTTTCCAAATTAGAACAACAATTTGGATTGAATCATCAGAATGAGTCATATCTTTGAGCTGATTTGTTTTGCATGAATCAAAGGTTTTTTTTTAAAACTCAAATAAAATTGAACCAATCTGATTCGACTATTTGAAGCATCAAATCAAATTGATTTAACACTAATCTTCATTGGTTTCTAATTCATTCGAAAGTCAATCTGAAGTGCTAATTTGCCTTATAAACCAAATATTTTTCGGGGAAGAATATTACAAGGAGCATATCTTCCTTATTGTACCTACTTGTTCTCTTAGGTCTTTACTAAGAGAACTTCACTTCTTTCCCTCTGAAATGCTTTTCCAAGGATATTTCCTTTCTCTAGAGAAGTTTGCCTATATTAATATTATTTCAGCATCATTTTTTTAAAATTCCCCCAGTCTCTTAACATTCCTTTGATGTTTTGCATTTAATTGTAATATCATTTACTAGCATTGTTAGATAGGGTGAAGGGATGAGGCAGACAGCAGCGGTAGTGACAACAACAGCTCTTTATTCAGGCAACTATGTACAATCCAGCAGCTTCTGTCTGACAGCTAGCCCCTTTTATAGGGAGCTGTCAGACAGTCCAACCAATCAGCAATCAGTATTCTTCCTGCCAGAATGGAGGACCTGACTGAAGCCTATGGGCTTCAGTCCTAGTATCTAACACCCCTCCGCTCTTAGTTGGGTTGACCCAACATGTGACGTAATCATGCAAATAGGCGGGGCATTTAGTTAGTCTTTCAGACCTGCGCAGCTCATTTGGAGCTGGGTGAGCGGTCAGGTCGGTTGAGCTTCTGTTGCTCCCGGCCTCGACCAATGGAAGCATCTGGAACTTGCCCTGGGGCGTGGCTGGAGTTTCGAGAACTGGTTCACTTGGAACTCGCCCCCTGGCATCCTCAGGTAAGTCTTCCAGACTTGGTCGGATTGATTTGTCTAAGTTAGGAGCGAATGATTGCTCCTTTTGGTTAGGCGTTTGCGCAGAAGTTAGTTCTGGTAGTCTAAGAGTGGAGTAGCTGAGGCGGCCTCGGAGTTGGTCGATATGTCATCTCCAGCTCCTACCGTCCTTGAGCTCTAATCGGTAAGAATGAGGGCCGGTGATTTCAGTGACCGTGGCAGGAACCCAGAGAGGACCCCCAGCATAGTTGTGGGCGTATACTAGACCCCCTACGCTAAATTGTCAGAGCTGACTATGGGAGTCTACTGGGGCCTTGGCAGAGTAGTTTGGGTGCAGCCGATCTAGGTGGGACCATAGCCGGCAACCCATCAGAAGTTCGGAGGGACTTCTACCAGTGGTGGCGCTAGGTGTAATGTGCTGTACTAATAAGAATTTGTCTATGCGTGCTTGCCAGTCCCCAGGGCCCATTCTAGAGAGGGCTTCTTTTTCCCTCTTTCTCACCATTCTTTCCGCTTGACCATTGCTGGCCAGATGGAAAGGTGAGCAAAGGGCATGCCTGATTCCCTGCTCGGCTAGGAAGGTTTCGAAGTTTAAGGCCATAAATTGGGGCCTGTTGTCCGAAACCAGGACATCGGGCAGGCCGTGTGTGGCAAAGAATCTCCGGAGCACCTTGATGACCGCCTCTGCCATTGTGGTGGTCATGAGGGTGATTTCTAACCACTTCGAGTATGCGTCCACAACTATGAGGAATGTTTGCACATGAGTGGGGCCTGCGAAGTCAATGTGCACCCTGGACCAGGGTGCTTTCGGCCTTTCCCATTCGTGTGTGGGCGCCTCTGGGGGAGCTGGTCTGGATTCCTGACACAGAGTGCAGGTTGCCACCCACTCGGTGATTTCCCCAGCCATGTTAGGCCACCAGACATAACCTCTGGCCAAGGCCTTCATCCGGACAATCTCCGGATGCCCCACATGCAAGGCCTCTAATACTGCAACACGCAGTTTTGGTGGAACAATCACCCAGTCCCCCTATAGAAGGCACCCTCTAAGTACAGACAATTCCTTCTGTTTGGTAACATAGGCCCTAAACTCCGGCCCAACAGGCCCTTTCGGCCACCCCCTCAACACCCAGTGCAGAACCTGGGCAATGGTTTTGTCCTTGGCCGAGTGACGCACGACCTCGCTAGATGTCACTGGCCCAGGCAGTCAATCAGCAGGACAGGCGCCTCAGGTGTAGGGTCGTCCAATAGTTTGGGCAAAGGGCATCTGCTGAGGGTGTCAGCATGGCCCAGAGTCTGTCCAGGGTGATGAATCAACCGGTAGCTATAAGTGGCTAGAAAAATAGCCCAATGAGTCATTCGCGGCGAAAGGGAGGTAGGCGTGGGGCGGTCCCCAGCCAGGAGTCCCAGCAGTGGCTTGTGGTCCATGATCAAGTCAAATTATCGCCCGTACAGATAGTCATGGAACCTTTTGACCCCAGCAACCATAGCCAGCGCTTCTCTGTCCAGCTGGCTATAGTTCCATTCTACGGTGGACAGGGTCTGAGAGTAGAACGTGATAGGGGCTTCTGTCCCATTTGGCAGGCGATGGCTGAGGACAGCTCCGACGCCGAAAGGAGACGCGTCACAGGTCAACACGAGAGGGAGCGTCTGGTTGTATTGAACCAGGAGGCTGTCCACTGACAGCAGACCCTTGACTGCTGCGAATGCAGCTGCCTCAGTCCTGCCCCATTCTGTGTGTTTGCTGAGTAGCTTGTGCAATGGCTCGGCTACAGTCGCCTTCTGTTTAAGAAAAATGCTGTATCAATTAAGGAGCCCGAGGAACGCTTGCATTTAAAAGCACCCCTGTGCGTAACAATGGTTTGGGCCTCCGCAGTAGCACCATCTACAGGCAACTGCTGGTAGGCCTGCACGAGTTCTAATTTCGCGAATATTTTTCCTGGTCCCAGGGAATGCAGTAGATGCTGGATTACCGGAATAGGATAGGCGCTCTGTTCTAATACCTTGTTTAATGTGCACTTATAGTCTGCGCAGAGGCAGATCGACCCGTCAGATTTAACTGGGGTCACTATTGGGGTTTCCCAACGGGCATGGTCTACGGGCTCTAGGATCCCTTGGCCAATTAGCTTGTCTAATTCTTTGTCAATTTTTGGCCAGAGGGCGAGAGAAGGCCTTCTGGCCTTAAGTCGAATTGGCGCAACGTTTGGATCTAGGTTTAATGATATAGGGGTCCCCTTGTATGTACCCAGGTGGCGCAGTGGTTAGAGTGCAGCACTGCAGGCTACTTCAGCTGACTGCTAGCTGCAGTTCGGCGGTTCAAATCTCACCGGCTCAAGGTTGACTCAGCCTTCCATCCTTCTGAGGTGGGTAAAATGAGGACCCAGATTGTTGGGGGCAATATGCTAACTCTGTAAACCGCTTAGAGAGGGCTGTAAAGCACTATGAAGCGGTATATAAGTCTAAGTGCTATTGCTATTGCTACCCAGACTGCCACTGAAAACGTCCTCAAACTCGCGGAACAGGTCCTCGGAGGCGCTGCTGCTGACGGCGTTGATGCCGGTTACCCCCATGCCCAGGGCCTCGAACCATTGTAAGCTGAGCAGGCTTGGAAGAGAACCGCTGACCACCGTCAGTGTGAGCGGCCCATCAAAACTCTTAAATTTGACATGAAACGTGCCACAGCCTATGACAGGGATGCGGTTCCCTTGGTAGTCGGCGAGCTGTAGGTCTTGGTGCCGTAGCTGCCGTCGCTGGATGCCCGGAATGGCTCTTTGCAGCATGGCCCAGGACACGATGGTCAGTGATGATCCGGTGTCAATCTCCATGCTGCATGGTGACCCCTTGATGGAAACAGTGACACCCAGTTTCTTGCTTCGTGGTGTGCTTGATTGCCAGATGGTTGCTTGACAGGTCTCGGTTGCGTCAGCCCTGTCAGTTCTCCGCTGAGGCTGCCATGCTTCGCGTTGAGACGGTTTGGTGTAGTTTGGCTTGTAGGATGCCCTCCGTGTTGGCTGTGGCGACGGGAGTTTGGTGCGGCAGACACGTGCCAGGTGGCCCCGTTGGTCACATCGTTGGCAGATGGCTTCCCGGTATTGGCAATTGGCGCGCTGGTGGTTCCCTCCACAGCTGGCACACGACAACAATTGGTCATCTGGTACGTTTGCCCCTTCTCATTTTTTGAATCGAAGGTGGCAAACTTCCTCATCACTGTCAGGTGAGAGATCTCGTGCAGAGTTCTCACGATGAACGGTGACAGCTCTGCACGTGCTTTTCAGGCTGCTCTGCTGCTGAAGGGTCTCGCTTGACCTGGTCGATGCTTCTGATGCCCTTGCCTCGTCTAGGGCGACCTGGAGCGTGAGAGTCATTTTGGATAGTAACCTCCATTGGAGGTTTATGTCACGCACCCCGCAAATTACTCGGTCGAGCAGCACTTCATCCAAGTCCCGGAAATCATAGTGGGCAGCTGCTTTCCGAAGCGCGGCAACATATTCGTTGATTGATTCTCCCTCCTTCTGGTTTCTCATGTTGAATTCATGCTGCCGCACATATTTGGAGGGTTTCGGTGCATAGTGCGTCTTCAGCATGGTCTGAAGAGTGGACCAGGTGACCGTCTGTACTGGTGTCGGTTCTGCTAGCGCCTGGGCGGTTTCGAATACGTCCGTTCCACAGTAGCTCAGAAATAGAGCTCTTTTCCAGCTGTCGGACAACCTGAGGAGGTCGTTCGCCTCCATGAAACACTCAAAGCGAGTCATATAAGTGTCCCAGTGTTCCCGTGATGGGTTGAAGTGACTCGGCAGGGCGTACATCATCATTCCAGCTGAGTGGCGCTTCTGCAGGCCGTTTGTGCCGAATGCTTACTGCCCAGGCTGGATTGCGTTTGTCAGCTCTTTTTGATATCTGCCTTCCGATCCCATCCTCGTCGCCAGTGTTAGATAGGGTGGAAGGGATGAGGCAGACAGCAGAGGTAGTGACAAGAACAACAGCTCTTTATTCAGGCAACTATGTACAATCCAGCAGCTTCTGTCTGACAGCTAGCCCCTTTTATAGGGAGCTGTCAGACAGTCCAACCAATCAGCAATCAGTATTCTTCCTGCCAGAATGGAGCACCTGACTGAAGCCTATGGGCTTCAGTCCTAGTATCTAACAAGCATGGAATTCTTAGGGTAGTATCACACTTATGGAGTAGTAGAGCAAGTAGCACAAATCTGGTTAATATCTTTATAGATTGTTCTGTTTTATTAGTATTTGCTCTTGAGGGTATCTGGTGGTTGCAAGGGAATTTCTCTGTGCCCCAAAGCAATTATGAGAAATGGGGTTCTCCAAAAGTGAGAGTGACTGACTGCAAGGTCCCAGGTACACAAATGTAACAAATGAAGCAGGAAAGGAAAAGGAAAGAGGTTCCTGCATGGCTGTTTCTACCCTATCACTGTAGTAGCAGGAGTAAGCCCTTCAAAGATCCCTTCCCTTTCCTTACTTTTACACTCCTCTCCCCTCCTATTCAGAATTCAGATGCTGAAGGGGGCAACACTCAGATCTCCTTCTTGCAGATGCTCCAAAATCTTTCTTTAGTTGGACATGGCTGGGTTGCAAATGCCTGGACAACCACTAGACTTGAGAGTGATACTTTGCTCTCATCTAGTGGTCAGTTCAGGTTTCGCAGCCCAGATTATTTGTTTATTGATTCACTAATATGATTTACTAATAAATATGAATACATGCCAAGAGGTTGCTGAATGGGACGCTTCTGCCTGTCGGTCCAAAACAACTGCCTCACTCGCCTTTGCTTTCTTTACACCGTTGGCTGCTTCTTACCGTTGCCGTAAATAACTTAGCAGGGGAGTCTGGTCCTTTTGCAGTTTTAGTTCCTTGTGCTGCTTGTAGATATTTGCTTGCTATAACAATTTAGCTTTTAACCTGTCAAAACAATTTGGATTGAAAGGTAGGTAATAAATATAAATGCTTAATGCTGTGGAGATCGGATCGTTGGGCAAACTGGTCCCTGAGCTGCTTTGGTTTGGTCTGGCCTCTCTGTGCTGCTCTCGATCATGAAGGCAGAAGGCAATTGTGACAGGAATCTCCCAGCATCCCTGCCACTGCCTCCCAGCACACAGAATGCTGACATTTCCTTTTTTGTTCAGGCTGACAGCAAGCACCTGGCATGCTGTGTGCAATATTGCTGCTGCTGCTGCTTCTGTTATTCTCCCCACCAACACTTTGCACGCACACGTGCTTGCGCCTGCGCACACACCCCCATACTTCCCTGCAGGTTTAAATAAATGCAAACATATGTTGTCACTAATAGAAGAATCACTGCTGTAAACATGAGTTCTTTTTTATTCGCCCTTTTCCCTCCCCTCCCCTGCTAAGTCCACTGGGAGAGAAGGGGTCAAGTAGGGACTGCTCTTCTCCTTTTGTTTAAACCCTCCCCCCATTTTCAGGGTCTGAGCAGGCAAGAGGAAAAAAATGAATTAAGCTAATTGGTGTGCAAGGGAGTTGGGACAATGGCTGGCTGTGGGCTTCTGGGGGTTCTCTGGCTTTCAGAGACTTCAGCAAATCAACCCTACAGACTTTCACTTTCCTTCACTGATTTTTTTTTTTTTTATCTAAGAAATGAAAGGCATAATGCACAGGGTAATTCTTTTGCAGAAGTATGATCCAAATGAGAGGGAACAATTTAGTTACTAGTCAATGGTGGCAAAGGAATTCGTTAGAGCAAAGGCACCAAATATTTCCATAATTATCAATCATTGTCTGAAGCTAGAAGTTTGAATTGGGTATTTTTGGCTTTCTTATATCTTCCGGAAAGGTTTTTCTTGCACTGCTGGGCCTCTTAAAGGCACAGGGGACATTGATAAGAAGAAATAGCTGAAATGTAATCGATGAAATACTTATTGTGATTATGATTACACTGTGAAATTCTAGAATTGGAAGGCAGAGTAGCACTTTGAAACTGGAATGAATGTGCAGACTGGCTATGGTGAACATACAGGCCAAGGATTAATCTAGTTACCAATATGTTCAAATTGAATAAGGGGCTAAAAAAAGCTACCTGACAGAGCCAAATCTAAATGGGCAAAACTAAAGATAAAGTGAACACTTTGACTTCACAGCCAAAAAGATTCTTTGTTTATCATGACTAACTTTATTAATGAATAGAAAAATAGAAAAATTCAAAAGGATATATTTTGGCAGTACGCTGCAGCTGCCAAAAAAAGCCAATGCAATCCTAGAATGCATTAACATAGGGACAGAATCAAGATCACATGAAGTGTTAATACCACTTTATAATGCCTTGGTAAGACCACACTTGGAATACTGCATCCAGTTTTGGTCCCCATGATGTATAAAAGATGTTGAGACTCTAGAAAGAGTACAGAGGAGAGCAACAAAGATAATTAGGGGACTGGAGGCTAAAACATATAAAGAATGGTGGCTGGAATTAGGTATGTCTAGTTTAATGAAAAGAAGGACTACGGTAGGAGTGACATGATAGCAGTGTTCCAATATCTCAGGGGTTGCCACAAAAAAGAGGGAGTCAAGCTATTCTCCAAAGCACCTGAATGCAGGACAAGAAGCAATGGATAGAAACTAATCAAGGAGAGAAGCAACCTAGAACTAAGGAGAAATTTCCTGACAGTTAGAACAATTAATTAGTAGAATAACTTGCCTCTAGAAGTTATAGTTGCTACAACACTGGAAGTTTTTAAGAAAAGACTGGATAACCATTTGTCTGAAATAGTTTAGGATTTGCTGTCTGAGCAGGGGGTTGGACTAGAAGACCTCCAAGGTCCCCTTCAACTTTGTTGTTCTGTTCCGTTCCATTTTGTTCTGGAATCCCTCTTTGTGAAGTGTTACTGGACTGGAAAAGGGAAACTTAATCATTCTTGATAAATACACCTCAATCTAGTGTTGATGGCCTTACTAATTCTTTTCAGCCTGTCTACAAGGCTGATCCTACCATTAGGCAGAGTTAAGCAAGCAACAATTTTTGAACTTAGGAGAGAACTGCTACTTGTTATTTAATTTATTAGCATTTTATTTTTACTGCCAGCTATGGGTAAGGCGCTTCTGAGAATTCCTGCAAAAAAACTTGATTATGTTTAAGTTCTTTGTCTTTTTTTTAAACCTGGATTTACTACTTTAATAGGTTGGTCCTATGTACCAAATGTACACCCAGTCCTAGCAAGATCAGTCATGCTATAATATACATTTCTAATAAAGAAGAAAAGGAAGGTTTTACCTTACTTTATTCTTGGTTAAATTGAGCTTTGACCATGCTAATTAGATATTATATTAATTGCTGCCTGACTTTACCTGAAGAGGATCGTGTTTGAGAAAACTATCCAAAAAAGGATGCTTTTTATGTCCCAGGCTCATCTATATGCCTTCAGAGTCTCATTAGCATATCCAAATCTTAAATGCCTTCAAATTCTAGAAATTGGAGTTCTAGCACATTTGAAGGGGAAGCTTGGTATAAAACATCTTTAAGATAGGAAGCCAAAGATAAAAATGTTCATTAATATTTAAAGGGTTGTATAATTGAATGGAATTAATTTTGCAGCAATCAAAATAAATCTGAGTCCTAAAATTACCATTAAAATTAGGAAATCAACCCTAACTTCAGTGTGCCCTGAAACCAGTACAGCACCTTAACTACTAACCATGCTGATTTAGCATAACTACTACATGTTACAATGTACACGTAACTACTGTTATAATGACTGGGTCAAACTGGGATCCAAGTCCCACTTGAAGATCAAGAGGCCTAAGAAGGCCTTGAAGGTACCCATATCAGTTAGCATCAGAAACATTATAAGCAAGGATACTGGCTTTGTGGTCTCCTCATTTTGTGAGACCTGACATTTAATATTACTTGTTACTTTTTTCCAGTTTGGTGCCATCTAGATATGTTTTGACTTGAATTCCTATAATGCTCTACCTAGTAGAACCAAAGGTGTATAACAATAGGAGTTGAAGTCCAACTCATCTGGAACTCAGTACCTAAATCTAGAGGACATCAGGCTAGGGAAGCTGAATTAAAGTAACTACCCTGTTTCCCCGAAAATGAGACCCAACCGGAAAATAAGCCCTAGCATAATTTTTCAGGAAGCTCGTAATGTAAGCCCTACCCCAAAAATAAGCCCCAGTTAAGATCATCAACCAGATGGATACACTTAGTACCGTATTTCCCTTAAAATAAGACCTAACCAGAAAATAAGACCTAATGTGTCTTTTGGAGCAAAAATTAATATAAGACCTGGTCTTATTTTCGGGGAAACATGGGTATTTCTACATTTGCATTTATTTATCCATTAATATTAACATACACATATTTGCTTTGTGCAAATTTATATCCTCTTATTATCTGTTTTCATGATGCATTTCCTATTTTTAATAATATTTAAATAACTTTTGTAGATAAGTGCTGGCAACTGTACTGAGCTGAGACATTAATTAACAGCCATTGATATTTTTGCCTTTTTCTAGTGTTCTAGTATTTTATTTAACCCATCATGTCAGCCCATGGACATAACTTCCAAAGAACAATATTGCTATGTTTGTATAAAAGGAAGCAAATATTCTCATGCATATTTTATCAGCTAGAAGAAAAAGAAAGAATCTTCTTCACTATTGCATTCCTTTTTTTGTCCATCGTTAACTGCTCTCCATTTGTGTTTTTTATAATAAGGTGAGGTGGAAAGGAATAGCTAATTGATGTGTTAATTAATCCCACACAGCAAAGGGCAGGCATATGCAAACCAAGTGTATGTCAGGATAGCAGCTGCTAGAAACCACAAGTGGGGCCAGAGGGAAACAATGGCCTCTTTCACAACACACTTCCTGCGATCAGTGCTGTCATTACAGCATCACCAGAGCCTTGCTGGATCACACAAATTGCTCATCTAGTTCACCAGTCTATTACCAAGGTCAGCTATCTGTTGGAATCCTACAGTCACAATGTGAAGGCAACATCCTTGCCCATAATAAAGTCCTTCAGAAGTAATACTACTTCTGCATTCGTTAGATTTATATAAGTATTTTCCATGAATTTTCCTGAATTTGACATTTTTACTAAATCATCATCATCATCATCATCATCATCATCATCATCATCATCATCATCATCATCATCATCATCATCATCACAGTCATCTTTGTTACATCATGTAGAAAATACAAATCAAGAGACTGTTCTTTATCCAAGTCTTAAGCAACACTTAATAACAGTACTAGACAACTCATTCCCCATTGGGTCATCATTTCAGAAATATGTATCTAAACAGAGAAACAGAATGACCACTTGTGGCCAAGAAGCAGTGAGAGCAGCAGCTTCTGACTTCCTGCTGGCTTCCTCACTGAGTTTTCTTGTGGGAAGCTGGAAAGGAGCATCAGAAACTTTCCTTCCTTCCTTCCTTCCTTCCTTCCTTCCTTCCTTCCTTCCTTCCTTCCTTCCTTCCTTCCTTCCTTCCTTCCTTCCT